>CANXYC011808549.1:0-30545 GCA_948193065.1 Aleurites moluccanus
TGCCTTAGAAAATAAAATGAGACTAATCTGAGAAAAGACTGAAAATTAACGAAGAAAGAAGGAAGGAAAAATCGTGAAAATGCTACTGGGGTTGCTGGGGTTAAATAGACCACTGCCCCAGAAAACACGCTTGCCAGCTCGTCTCACCAATCCTGCCTCGGCAATGCTACCTCGCATAAGCCAGCTAGCCATTCTCACTTCGCATTACCCAGCTCGCACTTTCCAGCTCGCCAAACTGATCCGGCAATGCCATCTCGCTATTCCAGCTCGTATATGTCACCTCACATATGCTGCCTCGCCAGACTCTCCTCGCGAACTCTTCCTCACATAAATCACTTTGCTTCTTCTCTTCTTCGCCTCTTCGCCTCTTCACTAAGCTCTGCTTCGCGAACTACCACTTTGCATAATGCCTCTTCGTATAATGCCACCTCGCCTAACCTCTTCGACAAACCTCTTCGCCAAACTCTCTTCTCTAAATCTCTTCGCACATGCTACCTCGCATATGCTTCTTCGCCAATTGTCACTTCGGCAGTTTCACTTCGCCACTTCGCATTTTATCGGCTCACCTTAACCAGATCCTACTAAGTTGAAAACTCTTCCTCGACAACTTAGACTTAACCAGCTCGCAAAAGAGCTACAAACATCCAAACTTACTAATTCTTTCTTCCATTTAAAATAGACATGTAGGGGCACAACATATCAAAAATTCAAATCACTAAGACCAACACACAGACCATGGTGACTCTCCAAATGTCACCCAGACTTACTGCTTCAAAATCCAACCGAACAGACTTGATAAAATCTACTCTCCATTGAGATATACTTATCCAAAAATTCTGAAATTTTACAACCAATATCACAACACACAAAGAAACATTTTTCATGTTCACACTTTTGGCTAAATCTATCTCAGTCATTCCCAGTAAATTCAAAGAGACACTGTCTTTCTGCAGAAATACTCAACTAGACCAGCCTTGCTCAAATAGATATAACTCATCACACACACAGAATTTTGCCAAACTAATTTACAGAATTATAGTTAAGACATAACTCACAACTTTTATGTTTTACACTATACCAAATTATTTCTTTAAGATCATGCAATTATCATCAAAAAATCCTGCAACTGAAATTCAGAAATTCTGGAATTTTCAAACATTCATATTTGAAATTACTCAACTCTCCAAACATACAATTTAATAAAAATACAACAAAATAGACAGATATTACAGAATCCCACTTCGCATAACCACCTCGCAAATGCAACCTCGCATACGCTGCCTCGCCAAAGTCTCCTCGCGAACTCTTCCTCGCGAACTCTTCCTCGCATATGCCGCCTCGGCAATACCTCTTCGCCAACTCTACTCGCGAACTACCACCTCGCACATTCCCTCTTCGCATAATGCCTCTTTGCAAAATGCCTCTTCGCATAATGTCACCTCGTTTTTTCCTCCTCGCTAAATTTCTCTTCGCCAAACCTTACTTCGCATATGCCACCTCGCATATGTCTCTTCGCCAATTGCCACTTCAGAAATCTCTCTTCTGCACTTCGCTTGCTCGCATTGCTGGCTCGCAAAATGCTACCTCGCACTTTGCCGGCTCGCAAACACTAATCTCTGCTGAGCTGAAATCTTTCCTCAGTCACTTATACTTAACCAGCTCACAAATGAGCTACAAATATCCAAACTTCCTGATTCTTTTTGCCACTTAAAATAGACATGTAGGGGCTCAACATATCCAAAATTCAAATTACAAGGGAAACTACACAGACCATGGTGACTCTCCAAAGTCACCCAAACTTACTGCCCCAAAATTCATCAGAACAAACTTGAGAAAATCCACTCTCCACTGAGTTATACTTATCCAAATTTCCTGAAATTTTACAATCAACAATATAACACACAAAGGAACATTTTTCATGTTTACACCTTTGGCTCAAACTGCCTCAGTCATTCCCAGAAAATTCAAACACACACTAACTTCCTGCAGAAACACTAAATCAGACTAGTCCTACTCAAGGAGGCATAACTCCTCACACATATAGAATTTTACCAAACCATTTTACAGAATTGAAGATGAAACATAAATCCACAACTCTTATATTTTACACTTTATAAATTATTTCTCTAAGAATATGCAATCAACCTCACAAATTCCTATTACCAGAAATTTACTGCATCCACTTACAACCTTCATACCTTAAATTAATTAATTCTTCAAATATACAATAAATAAAATACAACAAAAATAGCAGACATTAAACTACTCCTCTCCTGAAATGGGTAAACAAATAAAAGGTGAGTATATAAAACATTCGGTGAATCTATATGCATTAACAAATAAACAGTAGGTAAATAATGGAGTAAGGGTACCAATAGGTCAGATACATTATACAGAATCAATATCTGGTTACAAAATAGCCAAGAAATAAACATAGGCTCGGTATCATATGGAAAGACATATAAAGGGATGGACTGTATGAAATCATACAATTTCCAGTAATCAGTATGGACCATATGTGAACATATAGGTCTCCAGTAACATATCAATATCAATGAGCATAAGACTGATCAGATTTTATGGCCAGGACCATAACCCATCCTAGCTAAGGCATCAGTAATACAATGTGCACATTGTTGACAGTATTTTTTCACTACCCTGTCGGGTCGGTAGCTCTATCAAGCCACATTAGGATCAATATCAAGAAACAATATATCAATTGATACCATTATGCAACAATGACATCCTCCATATCAATAGCTCAATATCAGTCAATCAATTATCAATAAGGTTCATGGCAATGTAAAAGGTGACATACAAATAATGATACATGGATTGGCAATCAACAAAGACTTAGAACAAAAGTTGGCTCGGTGAAAGAAAACGGTAAGCCAATTGGCATGCCAACGTCGCTAGTGACAATGGCATTCAAATGGTAGGCTTATGGAATGCAAACAATAGGCTAAAGACAAAATGAACTAGGCATTTTCATAAACACATGGTGGGCATATAATGGCAAGCCAATAGGTTATGTTAGGGTGCAAAATTGACTTGCCCAATTCAACCAATAACAAGCTACATTGGCAATAATAACATAGGCATCAAAGAAACAATAATAAACAACATCGAAAGGGATCAAATGGGCTATGGAAAATAAGGCAAAAATCAAGCAAAAATAGGCAATATGAATAGTAAATGAGGTTCGGCCATACATGGACTTTCACACCAAGTTTTCAATTTTAATTTCAATACAAATGGCATGTTAAAGGATGCATAATAGACTCACCTAAATTTCCAAATAGCTTTGGAAACTTCAATTCCACCCAATTCCACCAAATGAGCCAATAGGCATACCTTTGTCAAAACTTTAATTCTATACCAAACCAATAATCAATTAGTTACCTATTAACATCTAATTAATATATTCTAACATCAATTAACATAATCTAACACTAATTCATTAAACCCTTTCTTACAACTTCAATTTAACTAGGAAAATTAGGCATTTCTATAAATTTGCATCAATTGATGCAATCTAACACCATACTCATTCAATTTAACCTAAATATCATCTAATTAAATCATAAAACTAAACAAACTAACTTCTTACCTAAAAGGAGTGAAGTGGCCGAATCTCTTGATGAAACAATCCTTGAATTCCTTTGCTTCTTCCTACAAATTAATGGTGGAGAATGGAAGATTAAGCTTTAAACTCAAGTTTGCTTTGAATTTCTCTAAGGAAATTTAATAAAATTTGAAGAAGAAATGGTGGAGAAATTGGAAGAGAGGTTCGGCTATAAGAAGAAGAAGAAGAAGAAGAAGAAGTTGTCAAATTTTTGCTAAGTGTTGGTTATATAGAAAAATTATATTGGAAAATTACAGCTAAATCCTCAAACTTTCATACATCACACTTTGGTCCAAAATCTTCTGTAATTTATTTTGACAATTCTGTCAGGATTTGGATTTCAAAGTGGGAAATCAATAAACTTATTTTAATTTATACTTATTTATAAAAATAGTTTCAGAGTCATTCTGTAACTCCGACGGACCAATTTTCACTATTCACCTTAAAATTCCTTTTATTTACCATTGGTTACTTTTTCAGTGTTCCTAAATGTTTTTCACTTCTTTCTTTTTACCAAAATTACATATGTATTGTGGTGATCTTTTACCCCCAGATTAATTTCAGAAATTCTTCTGTTGACCAGACTGCTAATTTCTCGGCAGTGTTCCTAACACCGCCGCTTTTCGGAAAAGTAATTAGTTCGCTTTCTAACTGTGTTTCTAAAATTATTTACCATCATTTCAAGACTTATGAACCACATACTGAGAACTAAATCATGCATATGAGTTAGAAATTTCTAGGGTATTACATTCTACCCCCTACAAATAAATTCGTTCTCGAATTTAAATAGATACATACCTCATTGCTGGAACAGGAATTGATATTTGTTCCTCATCTCCTGCTCACTCTCCCAAGTGCACTCCTCCATAGACTAGTTTCTCCAAAGTATTTTTACTATTGGAATCTCCTTATTATGCAGCTGTCTGACCTATCGATCAACAATCTCCACTGGAAGCTCCTCGTATGACAAGTCCTCACTGAGATACACATTTTGTACCTCCAATATATGAGATGGATCATATACATACTTCTACAGCATCGAGATATGGAAAACCGGATATACGTGGCTCATACTAGGTAGAATAGCCAATCTATAGGCCACATTACCTATCTTCTCAAAAATCTCAAATGGGCCTATAAATCTTAGTGATAACTTTCCCCTTTTCCCAAATCTTATAATACCCTCATCAGTGAGACCTTAAGGAAGACATGATCACCAACTGCAAAATGTACATCCTTCCTCTTAGAATCAGCATAACTCTTCTGCCTACTAAAGGCAGTCCTCATCTGATCTTTGATCATAGGCACCTTTTCCATAGTCTCTCTATTCAACTCTGGCCCCTCAAGCTGCTTCTCTCCTGGCTCCACCCAACACACTGGAGATCTACATTTTCTACCATATAGTGCTTCAAATGGAGCCATACCAATAGAAGAGTGGTAGCTGTTGTTATAGGAGAACTCTATCAAAGGAAGATAATAATCCCAGTTACCCTTGAAATCCAGAACACACAATCTAAGTATATCCTCCAAAGTCTGGATTGTCCTCTCCGACTGCCCATCAATCTGTAGATGGAAAGCAGTACTGAACCGTAACTGGGTACCCATAGTCTCCTGGAACTTCTACCAAAACTGTGAAGTGAACTGTGTACCCCTGTCTGAAATGATCATCAAAGGAACTCCATGAAGTCGCACAATCTTGTCCACATACAACTGTGCATACTGAGTTGCCGTGTAACTGGTCTTAACTTTCAGAAAATGAACAGATTTCGTCAAATGTTCTACAATCACCCATATGGAGTCATAACCCCTTGTAGTCCTCGGTAGACCCACTACAAAATCCATAGTAACTTGCTCCCATTTCCACTCTGGCAACTCAATCTCCTGAAACAACTCTGATGGCTTTTGATGCTCAAACTTAACCTGCTGACAGGCTAAGCATTTGGACACAAACTGAGCTACATCTCTCTTCATCCCAGGCCACCGATATACATCTCTTAGATCATGGTACATCTTAGTAATCCATGGATGTACACTGTATGCTGAATAGTGAGCCTCTCTCATAATCCAATCCCGTAGCCCATTAAAATCCGGTATACATACTCGTTTCCCATACTTCAGTATCCCATCCTCTACTGTAAACTCTGTCATCTTCCTATTCTGTACCTCTCCCTTGAGCTTCAGTAGATAAGAATCCCTATCCTGAGCTCCTTTAATATCATCAAGTAACAGTGACTTCACCCAAAATTGGGCTATTAGAGTCTAGTTCTGATCCTGGGATCCCAACTCCAACTCCACTCCCAAATTTGCTAACTCCCTCATCTCTCGGATCAATGGTCTCCTGCCAATCACAATATGAGCTAGACTGCCTATGGATTTCCTGCTCAGTGCATCAGCCACTACATTGGCCTTATCTGGGTGGTAAAAAATTTCACAGTCATAATCCTTAAGTAGCTCCACCCATCTGCGATGCCGAAGATTCAGATCCTTCTGCTAAAATATATACTGTAGACTCTTATGATCAGTATATATCTCACATTTCGATCCATACAAGTAATGTCTCCAAATCTTCAATGTAAATATCACAGCTGCCATCTCCAGATCATGTGTCGGATAATTTGCTTCATGCTTCTTTAACTGACGGGAAGCATAAGAAATTACCCTACCAGTCTGCATCAGCACACACCCCAGACCAATCTGAGAAGCATCACAATACATAGTGAATTTCTCCTGCTCTACTGGCAATGCCAACACTGGAGCACTGGTGAGGCAATACTTCAAAGTCTGAAAGCTGTGATCACACTCATTATTCCATACATAACGCTCCTGTTTCCGCATCAATCTAGTCAATGGAGCTACAATCCGGGAGAAATCCTTCACAAAGCTCTTGTAATATCCAGCCATACCTAGAAAACTGCGAATATCTGAAACACTGATAGGCTGAGGCCAATTAGCAACCACTTCAATCTTCTGAGGATCCACCTTAATCCCATCCTTGCATATCACATTCCCAAGAAAACACACTTTGGTTTGCCAAAACTGGCATTTAGATAACTTAGCATACAACCGATGCTCCCGAAGTATCTGCAATACAATCCTTAGATGCTCCACATGTTTCTCCTCACTCCTAGAATAGATAAGTATGTCATCAATGAATACAATGACAAACTTATCCAAAAATGTCCTGAACACCCTGTTCATCAAATCCATAAAAGCAGCCGGTGCATTAGTCAACCCGAATGGCAATACCAAAAACTCATAATGCCCATATTGGGTCCTGAAAGCAGCCTTAGGTACATCACCCTTCTTAATCTTAAACTAGTGATACCCAGACCTTAGATCAATCTTTGAAAAATGGCTAGCACCCTGCAGCTGATCAAACAAGTCATCTATCCGAGGCAATGGATACTTGTTCTTCAATGTCACCTTATTCAGCTGCCTATAGTCTATACACATCCTCAAAGAGCCATCTTTCCTCCTTACGAACAGTACCGGTGCACCCTAAGGAGAACTAATCGTTTTAATGAACCCTCTATCCAATAGCTCCTGTAATTGTACCTTCAATTTCTTTAGTTCTGCTGGAGCCATTCTATATGATGGAATAGATATAGGATCAGTGCCTGCATGTACCTCAATCTCAAACTCAATCTCCCTATCAGGGGGCAATCTTGGCAACTCCTTAGGAAACACATTAGAAAACTCTTGAACTATTGGTATTTGATCAAGTTGTACAGAAGACCTCTGTACAACTATCACATATGCTAAATAGGCTGAACAACCTTTCCCAATCATCCTCCTAGCCTAGATAGCAGAACCCAGATTAACTTGGAACTCCTGAATATCACCCTGAAACTCAAACTCTGGCTGCCCCTTAGGCAGAAACATAACCCTCTTCCGATAACAATCTATAACTGCTCGATGCCTCGTAAGGCAATCCATACCCAAAATAACATCTAGCTCTAACACAGGCAACTCAATCAAATCAGCATGCAAGATGTTATCATCAATCTCAATTATGCAATCAGAATAATAAAAATCCACATCAACACTAACACCCATAGGAGTAGCAATCATCAAAGGCACATCTAACAATCTCCTCTCCTTATTCAAGTTAGGTGCAAAATGTGGTGACATAAAAGAGTGAGTAGCACCAGAATCGAATAAGGCATCTGCAATCTCATTCTGAATCAGAATAATACCTGTGACCACATTGACTGATCTCTGGGCCTCCTGGGTGTTGACTGCAAATACTCTACCCTGACCCCTACCAGCCAGAGCCTGACTACCACTGGGAGCCTGTCCTCCCCTGCCTGAAGCTTCTCTGCCCACATTCTGACTCGCATGTGCTATCGGCTGAGAGACTGTAATAGATGGCTGCTTCTCAGCCCTCAATAGACACTTGTTAGCATAATGGCCCTGCTGGCCACACCTCAAACAAGCACCAGTCTGTCTCCAATACTCCCCTCAATGTCTCCGACCATAAAACCCACAACTAAGAATGTTGGGTGTCTATACAGCTAGTCTCGAAGAACCCTGAGAATATACGGGTGCTGACTGAACCACTGGTGGTCCCTTAGTCTGAATCCTCCTCCTTTGACTACTAGCTGTAGACCTCTAATCAAATCGAGGCACTGGCTCTGCCTGCCTAGGATGGGAGCTGCTCTCCCCCCTCCTAACCTGAGATCCTGGACCCTCTTTCCTCTTCTGGTCCCTCTTAACCCTCTCTGTCTTATACTTCTCTTCCATCTGTGTAGCCTTATTAATAACTATGGTCAGAGAAGTAAACTCTGTAGCCAACAAAGTATTATGTAATGAAGCATGAAGACCCCTCCAGAACCTCCTGATCAAATCAGCCTCTGCAGGAACAATATGAGTAGCATACCTACTCAACTTGATAAACTCCTCTGTGTACTCCTCAACAGACCTGTCCCCCTGCTCTAACTGCTCAAATCTAATTAGGTTACGGGTCTTCACCCCCTCAGTAATGAACTCATCAATCAAACCCTGTCGAAACTCAGCCCATGAGGGTGAATGCTCACCATAAAGTCTGGGCTCCATCCTCCTCGAAAACCTGGTCCATGCCTTACCTTTCAATAATAACCCAACTAACTCCATAGCTCTCAACTCAGAACAAGGTAGTCTCCTCACTACCTTCTCCACCTCCTCCAAGAAATCCACAGGTTCACTGCCCCTATCTCCCCTAAACTCAGACAGGTTTAGCTTCAGAAAGCTAAACATCAATACACCACCTTCCTCAATCACTCTCCGGCCTCCCTGTATAGCAGGCTCCCTCTGAACCCCTACTAGCTGCACAGGAGCCGGTACCACTGGAACTTCCTTTGGTACCACAGGTGGAGGCACTACTGCTGGAGCGAGTGGTGGAGGCACATGCTGACGCTTCCGCCTCATATTAGCCATCTCTCTCCGTAACTCCATCAATCCTCTCATCATCTCCACTCTCCAGGGGTCATCGCCCCTCTCTGAATCCTCTGAAGTCCATCAGGATCTAGACGAACCCTCTGATACTACAATCTCCCTCACCAATGACTCATTGGAGGCTACCTCTGCCTCTCGGATATCTCTGTCCCTATCGTCAGACATCTCTGTAATTTGTCAAAAAAAATGGAAACATACTCAGAATATGATAGAATCACAGAATAATGTCATATAATAGACGATAACAGCAAAAGACCTCAAAGGAAATCCTATGCTCCATGGTATACTTAATTCTACCCCATTTTGTACTTAGTCACTATTCCTTTGTAATTCAGGTACTATTCATCTGTAACCTAAATTTCACTGTCTGTAACCTAAAGCTCTGATACCACCTTTGTCACGACTTGTTTTCGGATCGCGACGGTCCTAGGGTACGGGAGATGCCAATGGCGACCGGCACCTGTAGAATCCAACATCACATGCACAATCTATAAACTACAATATATTATCCATTTTAGTTAGTTACTATCCATTCTGTTATTCTGTAAATTACTGCGATTGGCTGTAACAATCCATATATCATATTATATAAACATTATATAACTCATATATCATCAAATATCATATATACATGTTCATTTCTTAGCTAACCCATACATACCCCATGGAGCAGTTAGATTATGAACATCAAAATAATAATACAATTCAGAATATATACATCAATACTGCTGGCAGAAATCCCCGGATGACAGACGACAGGATTTTGCACTATACTCCTCTCCTGAAATGGGTAAACAAATAAAAGGTGAGTATATAAGATACTCAATGAATCTATATGCATCAACAAATAAACAGTAGGTAAATAATGGAGTAAGGGCACCAATAGGTTAGATACAGTATACAGAATCAATATCCGGTTACAGAATAGCTAAGAAATAAACATAGGCTCGGTATCATATGGAAAGTCAGATAAAGGGATGGGCTGTATGAAATCATACAATCTCCAGTAATAAGTATGGACCATATGTGAACATATAGGTCTCCAGTAGCATATCAATATCAATGAGCATAAGACTGATCAGGTCTTATGGCCAGGACTATAACCCCTCCTAGCTAAGGCATCAGTAATACAATGTACACATCGCCGACAGTATTTTCCCACTACCCTGTAGGGTTGGTAGCTCTGTCAAGCCACATTAGGATCAATATCAAGAAACAACATATCAATTGATACCATTATGCAACAATGGCATCCTTCATATCAATAGCTCAATATCAGTCAATCAATTATCAATAAGGTTCATGGCAATGTAAAAGGTGACATAAAAACAATGATACATGGGTTGGTAATCAACAAAGACTTGGAACAAAAGTTGGCCAATTGGCATGCCAACGTCGCTGGCGACAATGGCATTCAAATGGTAGGCCTATGGAATACAAGCAATAGGCCAAAGACAAAATAAACTAGGCATTTTCACAAACACATGGTGGGCATACAATGTCAAGCCAATAGGTTAGATTAGGGTGCAAAATTGACTTGCCCAATTCAACCAATAACAAGTTACATTGGCAATAATAACATAGGCATCAAAGAAACAATAATAAACAATATCAAAAGGGATCAAATGGGCTATGAAAAATAAGACAAAAATCAAGCAAAAATAGGCAATGTGAATAGTAAATGAGGTTCGGCCATACATGGACTTTCACACCAAGTTTCTAATTTCAATTTCAACACAAATGGTATGTTAAAGTATGCATAATAGACTCACCTAAACTTCCAAATAGCTTTGGAAACTTCAATTCTACCCAATTGCACCAAATGAGTCAATAGGCACATCTTTGTCAAAACTTTAATTCTACACCAAACCAATCATCAATTAGTTACCTATTAACATCCAATTAACATATTCTAACATCAATTAACATAATCTAACACTAATTCGTTAAACCCTTTCTTACAACTTCAATTTAGCTTGGAAAATTAGGCATTTCTATAAATTTACATCAATTGATGCAATCTAACACCATACCCATTCAATTCAACATAAATATCATCTAATTAGACCATAAAACTAAACAAATTAACTTCTTACCTAAAAGGAGTGAAGTGGCCGAATCCCTTGATGAAACAATCCTTGAATTCCTTTGCTTCTTCCTACAAATTAATGGTGGAGCATGGAAGATTAAGTTTTAAACTCAAGTTTGTTTTGAATTTCTCTAAGGAAATTTGATAAAATTTGAAGAAGAAATGGTGGAGAAATTGGAAGAGAGGTTCGGCTATAAGAAGAAGAAGAAGAAGAAGAAGAAGAAGTTGTCAAATTTTTGCTAAGTGTTGGTTATAAAGAAAAATCACATTGGCAAATTAAAACTAAATTCTCAAACTTTCATACATTACACTTTGATCCAAAATCTTTTGTAATTTATTCTGACAATTCTGTCAGGATTTGAATTTTTGCAGTGTTGAGAATCAATAAGCTTATTTTAATTTATACTTATTTATAAAAATGGTTTCAGAGTCATTCCATAACTTCGACGGACCAAGTTTCACTATTCACCTTAAAGTTCATTTTATTTACCATTTTGCCATTGATTACTTTTTTAGTGTTCATAAATATTTTTCACTTCTTTCTTTTTACCAAAATTACATATGCATTATGGTTATCTTTTACCTCCAGATTAATTTCAAAAATTCTTTTGTTGACCGGACTGCTAATTTCTCGGCAGTGTTCCCGACACCGCCGCTTTTCGAAAAAGTAATTAATTCACTTTCTAACTGTGTCTTTAAAATTATTTATCATTATTTCAAGACTTATGAATCACATACTGAGAACTAAATTATGCATATGATTTAGAAATTTCTAGGATATTACATAAAATTAGTCCTACCAACTGTTAAATAGAGATAGAGATATCTATAACTAAAAAAAAAAGGTTTTGTGTAATTATTTTTCTCCTAAATAATAATTAGAGAAAACTAAATTTTCTTATAAGATAAAAAGAATTTGTGGGATTAAAATTTTTCTTTTAGAAGTATGGAAATAAAAAATGCCAAGCTGCTATATATTTTTAGACAGCAATTTTTGTATGTTATATTTTAAATATTTAAAAAATTTTATATAAATTTTTAAATATTATATTTTGATAGTATTTAATATAATAAATTTAATAATAAATTTTTTATACTAAGAAAAATCAAATGGATAGAAAAAAAATATATTATAAATTTTATGTATTTTTTTAATAATTTAAATTTAACGTATTTATAATATATTTTTTTTATTATTTATTTAATTTTTATTTAAAATAAAAAATATATTATTTAATTTATTATATCAAACAATATCAAATTATAATTTTTAAAATTTTTTATATAAATTTGTAAGGATCTGAAATATGGAAATGAGAAATTACGTGTAAAAATACACAGCATACTTTCACACTATTTATCCACTTATTATATAAACAATCGAATCCCTAATTTTGTTGCAATTCCCAAATTTCTATCAAAGTCAATACCATCTTGAAGAAGACGATGAAGATGATAGTGGCGCGAAGAAGCATTTTCATGAATAGCTTTTTAGTTCCACCTTTTCAACGGGAAATGAAAAAGGTTTTGATTCAATCTACTATTTCTACCTCCCAATTTTTTTCTTCTTCTTCTACTTCCAATGTCACTCGATTTAGTGGAATTGATGATGTCTTAGCTTCATTTAATAAGTTGGTTCATAAGAATCCCCTCCCTTCCGTTGTAGAATTTAACAAATTATTATCTGCAACTATGAGAATGAAACTTTATGAGACGGTTGTTTCATTGTCTAAACATATACAATTGCATGGAATCCCAATGAGTAACTATACTCTTAACATCGTAATCAATTGCTTCTGCCGCTTACATTGTGTGGATTTGGGGTTCTCAATTTTGGGAAAAATTCTCAAACTTGGATTACAGCCTAATATTGTAACATTTGGTAGCTTAATTAATGGGCTTTGTGTAGAGGGTAAATTTGCTCAAGCCGTGGAATTGTTTGATGAGATCTTGACCAGAGGGTATCAGCCTACTGTCTATACTTATAGTATCATAGTAAATGAACTGTGTAAAATTGGGAAGACAAATGCGGCTATTGGGTTGCTAAGGATAATGGTTGATAAAGGTTGTGAGCCAAACGTGGTGACTTATAGTTCAATCATTGATGCCCTTTGCAAGAATAACCTAGTTACACAGGCGTTAGGCATCTTTTTTAAAATGAAGAAGAAAGGTATTTCGCCTAATGTCTATGCTTATAGTATCATACTAAATGGACTCTGTAAAATTGGGAAGACAAATGAGGCTATTGGGTTGCTAAGGATAATGATTGATGAAGGTTGTGAGCCAGATGTGGTGACGTATAGTGCAATCATTGATGCCCTTTGCAAGGATAACCTAGTTACTGGGGCATTAGACATCTTTTCTAAAATGAAGAGGAAAGGCATTTCGCCTGATGTCTTTACTTATAGTATGTTAGTAAATGGACTGTGTAAAATTGGGAAGACAAATGAGGCTATTGGGTTGCTGAGGAAAATGGTTGATAAAAGTTGTGAGCCAGACGTGGTGGCGTATACTACAATCATCGATGCCCTTTGCAAGGATAACAGAGTTACTGAAGCATTAGACCTCTTTTCCAAAATGAGGAGGAAAGGCATTTCACCTAATGTTGTCACGTACAACTCTTTAATTTATGGTCTTTGTAGTTCCAGCCAATTGAAGCAAGTTTCAATGTTGTTTGAAGAAATGTTGGTTTCAAATATTTTACCGGATGTGGTCACTTTCAGTATCTTGGTTGATGCACTTTCTAAAGATGGAAAGCTTTCAAAGGCTCAAGAAATAGTTGAAATCATGATTCAAAGGGGTGTAAAGCCTGGTGTTTTCACATACAATTCGTTGATGGATGGATATTGTATGCAAAGCCAAATGGATGAAGCTAGAACTGTACTAGACTCAATTGTTACAAATGGTCCTACACCTGATATTGTTAGCTACAACATCTTGATTAATGGATATTGTATGAGCAAAAGGATAGATGAGGCAAAGCAACTTTTTGATGAGATGCCTGGAAAAGGTGTAATTCCTAACCGTGTCACTTACAATACTCTTATAAAGGGCTTATGCCGAGCAGGGAGGGTTAAGACTGCACAAGAGCTTTTCAAGAACATGTATTCTTGTGGCCAGCCACCGGATATAGTAACTTTCTCAACTTTGCTTGATGGCTTTTGCAAACGTGGGTGTCTTGTTCAGGCACTTGCACTATTCAAATCAATGCAAAAGAGTCAATTGAAGCCTGATTGCGTGACCTATAGTATTCTTATTGATGCTATGTTCAAAGCTGGAAAGCTTAAAGGTGCAATGGTATTCTTTTCTAGGCTTTTATTGGCAGGGTTACAGCCTAATGTTCAAATTTATAATACACTTATCAATGGACTTTGCAAAGAAGCATTTTTGCTTGATGAAGCATTCAAGGTTTTAAGAAAAATGGAGGTGGGAGGCTGCTTACCAGATGGATGCACGTATAATGTAATTGTCCGAGGATTTCTTAGGCACAAGGATGCATCAAGGGCAAGGCAACTTATTGATGAAATGCGAAACAGGGGATTCTTTGCAGATGATGCCACCACAACCCTGGTAATGGATCTATTATCTGGTGATGATATTGATCAGAAGAAGCTGCTAGGATTTTGTGAAGGTTACCAAGAAAAAGCTGCTGGGACTTTGTGAAGGATATAAAGGTATATATTAAAGTGCAGTGAAATTTCATATTCAACATTACTTTAAAAGATGTGAGGAATTGCGAGTAGTTTCTATCCTGAGTTATTTCACTTTGATTGCTTTAACTTTAGGAAAATGCAGCCAGCTACTTGCTTTTGCTAGATGTTGTTACCAATTTGGAAATTTCAGTCATCTCATTTTGTAGGTTTTACATGCATATCAATAGACTTGTATAATGCATTATTAGGTAACTAAAGTTATATGATGTCCTTATAAGTGATTGAACTCTTTTGAATTTTCATCAACAACTTTGTAGGAGCCTTTTTTTTTATAACATATTTTAAATTAAGTAATATATAAATTGTACGTGCAGTACCCTCACTCAATCATTGTGCACTTGCAAACAAGAGTTTGTGAAGCGAGTAGACTGGCGCATGTGTACATGTATATATTTTCATTTTTAAGTATTTGCATTAAGTTAATTGTTTGCTTAACTATCGATTAACATTCAATGTTTGGTGATTACAGTTAATGAAAATGGAACTTAATGTGGAATGTCTTAGCAAGGATCTGCAATGAAGAAGCAGAGGTGGGCTTGAAGCAGGTGTTAATAGTTTGTGTATATCTAACAATGTAGATCATTCACCTAATGGGTCATGGAATTGACGAATTTATTATGTACCAATTTGGCTGCTAATTGGGTACTTAGTAGATTCTTGCAATCTGCTATATATTTAGATTGGATAACGAATCCTTTGTAGCATTATTACACTGCCTTGTATAAGAACTGCTTTTTCTTTTTTGCTTTTGTTAATGAATTCTTTCAGTTAAACACTAAATAGTACCTCAAAATAACGTGAGGTCAATCATTCCCAAAATAATATGGATGGGAAGTAAGTTGGTAAATGATTTTGTTTTGTCTAATTGATTAGGTTTTGATTATAGGGGTCAGTATCCAAAAAGGAATTTTTGAACATATTGGTCAAATAAAAGAGAATATATTTGTACTGATAGCAGCACAGGTTTATTTTGAGATATTCTAATAAAAATGTTGGTATTACTAATTAGATTTAGAAGGTTAGGATTGAGCATGCGCAAAATTAATATATATATATATATATATATATATTAAGATTCAAATTACAAAAAAATATTAATGAATTTGAACTGAGCAGTTTTTCCATTTCCTTTCTTTAAAAAAAGTCACTTTTTATTTTTGCATCTATTAAATTTTAAATCTTATTGTGTAAAAGTCTAAATACATGCTTTTCTAGGAATTACTGCCTATACAAAAATTGAGGATGATAATCGCGGGCGTCGGCGTCCACCACCACCAATATTGGCTTTCTTGCTGTATGAATTAAGCGGAGGCATAAATTAGATTTAGAGGATTTTCACCCCTATTAAGGGAATAGTTACATTTCATCAAAATAAATTTTTTAATACATCGAAAGTTCATTAAAGAAAAGGAAATTGTTAGAAATCGAAATACTGACTTTCAAGGCAGTTATTCGATAAGTAAATTATTAGCCTGACAACAAAATTCATTTTTTATTCACCTATTATTTAGAGTGTGAAATGGAGCTTGACTTGTAATTAGACATGACTAGGTGCATAAATTCTTTTAAGTTATTGATAGTAATTCAATAAAAGTTTCTTGTATACAAATTAAATCAATAATTTTTCACTATAACTTGTGATTCGGATATCACAATTATAATTTTATATGAAGAAAACAATAAAGAAAATCTAAAAAAAAAAAAAAAGAGAAAAGGAAAAGAAAAAGTAAAGAAAAGAAAAGAAGGCGTCATTAAAATCATGTTGTTGCCAGTAAGATTGCAAGTTTGTTCAGGAGGGTGTAAAAATTATTGAACATTCACATGTCTAATAAATATTGCTAAATGCTAATGTCTCTCTTAATTGTTTCATCGGAAAAAAAAAAGGTCGCCCTTGATTGATTCAGCTATAAAGCTTTTCATAATCAATCACTTTTCTCCGTCAAAAGCTGGCTAGCAACTTCCATTTCCTTTTCTTCAACATGCTTAACTTCATTTTGAGTATTCCTGGAAAATTGATTTTCTCTTCCACTTCAGCTATATGATAGTGACACTTTTTTGGTGAGTCAGCGTTTGATTGTATTTTTTGCTGGTCACGTCAATAAATTCAGTCGAATTTTCACTTGAAAATTATAATATAATTTTTTAATTTATTTAGTGACTTCAATAATAAAAAAATTATGTATTTAACCAAAATTACTTCTTATTGAGTTGCAGGAGGAAGAAGTTTCAATATAGATAGATTTTTCAGGAGGGAATTATTAATCATTAGAGTACTGATGTTCTAAATTCAAGCCTTAGTCTTACCCTTTTTTATTGGAGACTAGTTTCAATGTCCTATTCCTTCTCTTAAAACACTTTTCTCCATATTTTGTAGCAGAATTAAATTCAAATTTTTTCTTCAAGTCAGCTTTATCATGGAAAGTAGTGACTTGTTTAGAAAGGCTTTATTTGAATTGAATTCTGCTAACTCTGGTTATACTGGATGGTAAATTCAGCTTTGTATTTCTGTAGATCAAATTCTGAAAATCTAGCTTCAGTTGTTTTTTTTTTCTGAAGTCATGCTTCTCGTTCATGGGGCTACGCTAGTTTGATTTCCATGTTTTACTTTATTCCTCAGCTGCTTATGCTTCGGAGTTGATTAAAAGTTTTCTCTTATGCTACTGCCAATTGTATTAGAATTTGCTGGTATGTGTGTAATATTTTGCTAGCTTACTGATATGGGCTTCATGATTTTTTCATTGTGGCCTTTCATTGTATTTTGTTAGGCAATTTTAGTGCTAATCTTCTAAGGTTGTTTTTTCTCCTATGTCATTAACAAATCTTTTCTCTTTTCTATATATATATATATACAATTATTCTAAAATAATAATTACAACTCAAAATATCAAATTTTATACATGCACAAACTTTTTTTTGGAGGAAGACAAATTAAGAAACTCGGTACTCGGGTTCTGATACACTCAATCTAATACCTAAAAATCACTGTCACAATATTTTTTTATGATGCCGTGATATAATAATAAAAAATAAAATTAATAATTTTAAAAATAAAAATAAAGTCACTATCAACTCAATTGTTTTAAAAATAACAGTTGAAATTTTTTAAAAATCTAGTTTGTTGAATCAAAATTTGACTCTGGGAGTTACGTATATATAGGAAATGTGTAAACACCCTACATATTAATTTTCAAATATTAAATTGGCTTAAAAATATTTTACTCCTTATAATACAATTTTTTTTTTTCCTTTGAACCAAAATATGTAATTATTTATTTAAAAGATTATTTTTGAAATTTATATTTTGAATGAGATTTGAACTAATTGTGAAAATAGAAACCTTGACTTGATTTGGGTTCAATTAGATTTAATGATTTTTTTATTTCATTTTTAAACACTGATAAATAAGTTATATAATAAAGAAAGTTTAAACTACACTTGCAATCATAAAAATCAAATACACATTCATGTCAAAAATAAAAATCAAATATTAAGAAAAGTTGGAACTTGGAATTGAATTAATTTTGTTAGTTAATGGATTATTTAATGGGTTTAGGTTTATATTTTACAAACAAAATGTAATATATTATTACTAAATATATGAAAAACTTATACTTGCGAATTTGTAAAAATATAAATTTAAAATTAATTTTATTAACTAAAAATTACAGTTAATAAAAATTGTGAATTACAATCCTTTAAAAAAAAAATTTACAAATCTCAAAATTAAATCAAACTAATAATAAATTCCACAAACTTTAAATTAAAAAAATAATACAATAAATTTAAATTATATACAACCAAAAAACCTAAATGAAACAAATCTAAAATAATCTTCAATTTTGATGTTTAAATCTATCAATCTTCAATCTTAAAGAAATAAAAGGCTAAATTATATACATTGTTCCTGAATTTACTTTTTAATTCATTGTTGTCCCTGAATTTAGATTTATTATATAAAAATCCTTCAATTTTGATTTAATTGCAATCGTTGTCCTTTTTAACATTTTCCGTCAATGCAATTGACGGAATGCTGACATGACCTTTATTTAATATTTTTAAACCTTATTTCATTGCTCTCGACGCTCCATATCAGCAAGCTCTATTAACTTATTCCACGTGCCCAACTTTTTATTTCTCTTTTTCATTCATTCTTCTTCTCTTTCACTCTCTTCTCTCCCATCTTCTTCTCTAATTGCTATGTTTAACTCTATCCATGAGCAACAAAATCCATCCTTTTTTCTTTCTCATATGTCCAATATGAATTATTTCAGTTGCTTTGTGATAAAAGAATAAAGACATAAATCAGTTTGCTTTGTGATAATCCAAATAGAGAACAAAAAAAGGAAATAAAGAGAGACCGATTAGCAACTCAACTCAGTCACGAGTTGCGAATCATGGCGATCAACTTGTCTCTAGATCTGTGAGATATTTTTGTGTTTTCCTTCTTCCTCTTCTGATTTATGCTTATCCTCCTTCTCTTCTTCTCCTCCAACGTCATTTTTGTTGTTATTTTTCAAAATCGCAACTTGTTTCAGCAACGGCTTTTTAGGAACTTTCATTTCCAAAAATGGCATTTGTTTCTACAGATTTTCCATTGATGGGTTAATGGGTCTTGGCAAGATATTAGTACAAGAGGTAAAATTTATTGGGTTTTGGGTTTAAGAAAGGGACTCTCAAATTGTTTACAGATTTGGTATTGTGGACCCTCAAATTGCTTGTATCCGATGATTAAAATAAAAAAAATGGACACAAAAATGTAAAAACTCACATGGGGTTATGAAGATAGTGAAAGACTTTGTTTATTATTATTTTTTTTTTGGTTTTTGTTTCGTTGGTTTGAAAATCGAATCAGAGAAAGGGAAGTGTTTGTGGCTTGCATGTTTTGAGGATTTCATTTTTTTTTGGGATAATTTGGAGATTGTTATATTTTTTGTGTTGCAGAGATTGTGGCTTTGACATTTTTTATGGTTGTAGTCTTTTACACCATTGTCGGTACCACCGGTAGATATTGTGTTTGTGGTTAGAAATTTATTGGGTTTGATAATAGATGAAGATGAATTTTTTGTTGAAGTTTGTGAAAATTGAGAAGGGTTCAAAGAATCAATAGTGTTGATTTTCTGCTACTTACAACTTGTTCTACTCATGTTCTTCCTTTTTTCTTTTAGAGGTGGAGCTGAAATAGAGAAGAAGAATAGAGGATAGAGAAGAGTTAAATCTTGGGCACATAGAAATGGTTAGTAGAGTTAAAGAAGATCTTACATGAAGCATTGGAATGAGTAAAGTCAACTTTGAAAATGATAAATAATTGTCACGTCAGCTTTTTGTCACTTATATTGACAGAAAACGTTAGAAAGGATAACGATTGTAATCAAATCAAAGTCGGAGGATTTTTGTGCAACAAATCGAAATTTAGGTACAACGATGAATTAAAAAGTAAGTTCAGGGATAATTGGTGTAATTTAGTTGAAATAAAATCCTGCAAAGACAAAATAAAAAGAAAAAAACAACCAATAAATAGGGATGTCAATAAGACAGATTTGGAACGGATTTCACTATTTTCAACTCTCGTCTTCATATGTTAAAATTTCATCACATTCTGGCCAAATTCTTCAATGGGTTAAAATTTTGATATCCCATTCCCATTTTCATGGGTATTAAAGTTTCCATGAGGTCTCATGGAGTACGAATTTTTCATGTAAAAATTAATATTGTACCTTATATATTTTATTCATTCATTCTTCTTTTGATTATATTTAACATTAAAAAGAAAATAAATTAAAAAGTTCTCAATAAGAAAAAATAGATATTCAATTAAATACAAGATAATTTTCTAATAAATTTATTAAAATTTTCGACTATAATTAGAAAATTTTATTTTTATATAAACTTATTAAAATTTTTTATTATAAATTGATGTTTATTAATTAACATATTAAAATTTAAATAAAAAATAAATATTGATCGTAAGATTGTAATAAAATTTTGCTAAAACTATTTAATTTAAATAATGTTATAAGATTAATAATTAGCCATTAGATGATCTAATATCTATATTTCAATGTAGGGATAATTATTGTGATGTTCTTGTGTTTTGCCATATCATACTAAAAGATCCCTATATGTTTAAAATTATACTAAAAAGTTCATATTATTTTATTTCGTTAGATTACGAGATCTTTCTGTTCATTTTTGCCCTTATTCCGTCAGTCAATGATCCAAAAGTCAAATTTTAATTAAAATATTTATTAAAATACCTAAAATACTCATGTTATTTATTCATCCCAAAACCCACCCATCTTCTTCTTTTTTATTTCATAATAATAAAACCCATCACCTTTTTTATTAACCCAAATCAAAATCCTTCAATCCAAAACTCTACAGATTCATTCCCTTATTCTCAGTCATGTTTTGATTTAACCCATAAACATAATGACCAGTGTCAATTTTAATTTACTATTCTCATTGACTTCATAGCATAAATACAACTCTCTCACCAAATACTACTATTTTTCTTTGGTTGTTAAACACTACTATTTTGCTATTGAGTCTAGATTATTAGCTCTTTGTAATAATATTTGCAACAAAGATAAAAACTCATCAAATCGCAGGATCTCAAAACCATGGCGGACTCACCACCGCCGACGTCGATTTGGGATTTCATCATTGGTTGCTTTACTCCGGCTTATCTTTTCCTGTTGCTCAATATAGTGATTGGCACCACTGTACTCACCTCCCATTTTGGGTACAAGAAAAGATAACACAAAGAAATTTGATTGCAGGCTAGAGTGCCTTCCCTTATAGAATAGGTCAGTCCATCAATTTATCATTCTACAATTACCTATCGCCCAACTTAGAAATTCTAACAGAATCAGCAACGAGATTTGCACACAATACTGAAGCAAAATACACAATTGGAGTTGATCGACCAGTATGAGGCCTAGCATCGAGATGCTCTTTCGGGGTGATTTCTCATGCATTAAAGACAACTTTTATCTTATATTTGCAAATCATCTCTTTAACCTTTTATTTTGAAAATTTTATAAAGTTTCCACCTTTATTTTTAAGGAAAAAGAAAGAAAAATCCGATTTGACTCCAAATTATAACCAAAAATAAAATTACTAGACCTTCAAATCGGTATTGAGTTCGGGGACTAGGTTTTAGTTTTAAGTAACTCTCATTTTGTCTTTCCATTTAATAATCGATTTATGAAAAAGTTATTTTTATGAACAAGTATAAAATGACATTTTAATATGAATGAATTAAAATAATTTATAATATCCATAACATAAACAATAAACAATAAAGTAAAAAAAAAAATCAATTATATTATAATCAAAACCTAAAAAGAATAAGGGATGTCAACTCTAACCCTTATGGGAATTCTAAGTTGACTATACATTCCCAAAAATAGATCACATACAAAATATACATTGATTTAGAAAAAGGAGGTTTTTGGTATTTTTAGAATAGAAGCTATGAAATAACTTGTCTGCGTATTCCTTTGAATGGAAATCCAAATCCATGCAGTTCTCCTTTTTTCAAAGGGGTTAGGTTTGAATTTAAGAAAAAGTTTGATTTTACCTCTTCCATTTTATCTTGTTTTGGTTCTTTAATTGATGCTTTACTAATTTAAAGAAGGAGATAGATGAGTTTAGAACACGATACCTTGCTTCGCAACTTGGGCGGAGGGTGTCTTAGAGTTTTCTCGGATTGGAGTTTCACTTTTGTTAAAGGCAATCAAATTAGTCCAAAGGTCAAATTATTGTCCAGTTTTAATTACCTAGTTGAATTAATTTATCAAATTAATCAAAAGGTGATGTTAAATTGACTAAAAAAGAGATCAATTTAGGTCTTTTATTCCTCCAACTCAAGGAGAGTTGAAAAAATCGGTTTGAAATCAAAGAGAATTGAATCGCTTATAATAAAGAAAATTGAATAAGGAGAGAGAAGGGAGAGCTAACTAAAAAAAAATCAACTTAGTTGTTCTGGTGTGTCTTTTTGGAGTATATGAAGGCTTATATTTATAGGGAAAAGGCTGGGTCAGGCTGGATGAAAATTCGATGTGGGATTCAGAAAATACGGTGGCCCTTTGGCTGCAAGAGTACTCTCTTTGGCAGCAACTGGGCTCTATATTGGCTACACTGGGCCTTCTTAGTGGTGGCATCGCTATGTGCTAATGGTTGCCGTCAAGACTACCATATGGCTCCTCCAGCTTCTTTTGATATGATTCATCTGATTTGAAGTTGTTTGACCTCTGGTTGATGCCGATTAGTCTGGTATGGTCCAGGGTAATTGTATCGAATGAGGTTTTGACCTCCGATCAATCGCTAATCAGTTTTACAAAGGCCCGATTCTGCTTAGGTACAAAGTCATGTGTTCATAACTGCCCCTCATCATGGTTACTTCCCTTGGAAAGTAATCATGATGATAGTGAATATAAACTACCACGATCAGATTGGGTAAAGAGATCCTAAGGCTATCCTATGAGGGGTTTGATAAGATCCTAAGATTATCTTAGGAAGGTATGAAAAGATCCTAAAGATACCCTTAGGAAGGTCTGAAAAGATCCTAAGAATACCCTTAAAAAGGTCTAGAAATATCCTAATGATACCCTTAGGAAGGTCTGGAAAGATCCTAATGATATTCTTAGGAAGGTCTGAAAAGGTCCTAAGGATTCTCTTAGGATGGATACTCTTGAATTATGCTAGATTTAAGATGTGGATGCCAAGGATGTCCCAGGATGGATGATTTTATAAGAGAAACATAATTTGTAATAGGTATGAAAGAGAGTGATCCTAAAGATGCCTTAGGATGGTATCCTAAGGCTATATTAGAAAGGTCTAAAAAAGCTCCTAAGGCTACCCTTAGGGAGGTTATTCTAGAATTATGTAGGATTTAATATGTGAAACCCGAGGATGTCCCAAGATGGATGATTCTATATGAGAAACCTAATTTGTAATAGGTTTTGAAGAGAGAGATCCTAAAGATGCCTTAGGATGGTTGCCATAGGTTGGAAAGGACAAATCCTAATGATGCCTAGGATGGTTGACTTTAGAAAAGGAGAAATCTAACTTTGCTATAGGTTTATGTTGATTCCAAATGGAAATGTGAATCCTAATCCTAGGATAGTTAGCTCTAGAAAAGGAGAAACATAAATCTGCTATAGGTTTTAGAATGAGGGATCCTAAATTTATGCTAGGCTGATAAGAATGTTATGTTGAATATGATATTGGTGCTATGCTAAGCACACATGATGAAAGTAGTGAGTTTTTTTTTTTTTTTTTGAGAAAGGGTTTTGGCTTTAGGCATCTTTCAAGATGAAGTC
Source organism: Aleurites moluccanus (assembly GCA_948193065.1). Classification (NCBI taxonomy): domain Eukaryota; kingdom Viridiplantae; phylum Streptophyta; class Magnoliopsida; order Malpighiales; family Euphorbiaceae; genus Aleurites; species Aleurites moluccanus. The sequence continues at coordinate 24,187 of CANXYC011808549.1, forward strand.
GGGTGAAAAATAATTTTTTTTAGCATGTCTCATAATAAAATTAAGTGAAAAATGGATTTTTTTTTCAAATATCTTTCAGGATGAAATTAGGTGGAAAATAGATTTTGATTTCAAAGATTTTTCAAGATGAAATCAGTTGGAAAGTGAGTTTTTATTTCAAACATATTTTATAATGAATTTAGATGGAAAATGGATTTTGATTTCAAATATCTTTCAGAATAAAATTAGGTAGAAAATAGATTTTAATTTCAAACATCTTTAAGATTGAAATTGGATGGAAAATGAATTTTGATTTCAAACATCTTTTAGAATGAATTTAGATGGAAAATGTATTTTGATTTCAAATATCTTTCAGAATGAAATCGGGTGGAAAATAGATTTTAATTTTAAACATCTTTCAGAATGAAATTAGATGAAAAATGGATTTTGATTTCAAACATTTTTTAGAATGAAAGTGGATAGAAAATGGATTTTTATTTCAAAAATCTTTCAGGATGAATTTGGATGGAAAAGGGATTTTGATTTCAAATATCTTTCAGAATAAAATGGGATAGAAAATGGATTTTGATTTCCAATGGCAGCATGGACTTAAAATAATTTTGGATAGGGTTCGACTTCAGATAACTTTTATAAGTTGTAAATGAAATGAGTGAGACTTCAAGTTTCTTTAAAAGTTGAGAAAATGGTATATGACTTTTGAACCTTCAAAAGTAAAAGAAAATTATATGACTTTTGAACCTTTAAGTTAGAGGAAATGATGCATGGCTTAGGAAATTTTTCTAAAATTTTAAGAAATGATTTGATGTAATTTAGGATGCCCTAAATTGAAAGAGTTTTATTAGATTTGAGATGCCTCAAATTTGATAAGGTGATGCCGTCACCAAGGAATTTTGAAAGGGTGGTATTGTTACCAGAAAATTGAAAGAGTTTGATGTAATGTAATTTAGGATACCCTAAATTGAAAAGATTTTGATGAGATGAAGGGTCCTAACTCTATGCTATGCTAAAAGTGAAAGCAAAATTTCCCTTGGAGGGTTTAAAAAGTTTTGATTGACGCAAATTGAGATGTTGAGTCTAGTATGAAGTGCATTTTATGTCTAATATAGGCATGCATGCTTTGATATATTTGATACCTTGAACCATTGAGAGGATGATCTAAATTGTAAAGTGTTAAGGTTTAGGTGACAATTTATTTGGTGATAAAAGTTTTAGCAGGATGCCCACTTTTGGGGAAAGGATAACTTGGTAAGTCAGAAGGATCTTGGGATTTTGTTTAGCCTTAGCTTGGAACTTAGATGAAAGGATGAGGTTATTTTAACTTGGGCTTTACAAGAGTGATTTGGACTTTTGTAGAGATGACCCTGTCACGACCCGTTTTAGGATTGTGACGGTCATAGGGCACGGGAGATGCTAATGGGGATCGGCACCCGTAGAATCCAGTATCTCATGCACAATCTATAAACCACAATATATTATTTAGTTAGTTACTATTCATTCTGTTATTCTATAATTTACTGAAAATGACTGTAACAATCCATATATCATATCACATAATCATCATATAACTCATATATCGTCAAATATCATATACATGTTCATTTCCTAGCTAATGCATACATACCCTATAGAGCAGTTAGATTATGAACATAAAAAATATAATACCAAACAGAATATATACATTAGATGACTGTAGCAGAAATTCGCAGAATATAGACGATGGGATTCTGCAGCCTACTCCTCTCCTGAAATGGTGAAACAATGAAAAGGGTGAGTATATAAGATACTTAGTGAATCTAAATGCATCAACAATAAAACAGTAGGTAATAATGAGGCAACGGTACAAATAAGTCAGATCACAATAAATAGAATCTATAATAGGTCACAGTATAGCCAAAGAATGAAATACAGGCTCGGTATCATATGGAAAGATAGATAAAGGGATGCTCTGTATGAAATCATACAATCTCCAGTAAACAGTATGGACCATATGCGAACATATAGGTCTCCAATAGCATATCAGTATCAGTGAGCATAAGAATGATCAGGTCTTATGGCCAGGACCATAACCCCTCCTAGCTAGGGCATCAGTAATACAATGTGCACATCGCCGACATTATTTCCCTACTACCCTGTCGGATCGGTTGCTCTGTCAAGCCACATAAAGATCAATAGAAAGAAATAGTATATCAAGGGATACCATTATGCAACAATGGCATCCTCCATATCAATAATCTCAATATCAGTCAATTCAATTATCAACATGATCAATGGCAATGTCATAGGTAACATACAATCAATGACAAATGGTTTGGCAAATAAGAAAGACATGGAACAAAAGTTGGCTCAGTGACGGAAAACAGTAGGCCAATTGGCATGCCAACGTCACTGGCGACAAGGGCATTCAAATGGTAGGCCTATGAAATACAAAACAATAGGCCAAAGGCAAATGAACTAGACATTTCATCAAACACATGGTGGGCATACAATAGCAAGCTAATAGGTTAGGTTTAGGTGCAATATGGACTTGCCCAATTCAATCAACAACAAGCTACATTATCAACAATGGTATAGGCATCAAAGAAACACAAATAAACAACATCAAAATGGCTCAAAATAGCATAGGAATTCAAGGCAAAAATCAAAGAAAATAAGGCAATGAATAGTGATGGTGGGTTCGGCCAAAGGTGGGCTTCTCTATATGGTTTCCAATCATCAATTCAATCAATTAGGCATGTTATTTGATGCAAAATAGACTCACCTAATACTTCAAATGGCTTTGAACAATCCAATTCCAACTCAATTCACCAAATGAGCTCTAAAGCACACATTTGTCAAATCTTCAATTCTACATTAAACCAACCATCAATTAGTTACCTATTCACATACAATTAACATATTCTAAAATCAATTAATAAAATCAAACACTAAATCATCAAACCCTTTCTTACAACTTCAATTAGCTAGGTAGAATTAGGCATTCTTAACAATTAGCATCAATTGATGTAATTTAACTACAAACCCATCAAATTCAACCTAAATAGCATCTAATTAAACTATAAAATCAAACAAAACTATTGATTACTTCAATTTGGATGAAGGGATGAAATGATGAAGGAGTTCTTTTCTTGAATTCCTTTGATGTATCCTATAAATTAATGATGGAAATGAAAAGAACTAGGTAAATACTCCACTTTTCCATCAATTAACTTAAGAAATTTGCAAGAAATGAAGAAGAAAATGAAGGAAGAAAAATGGGAAGGTGGTTCGGCCTCTTTGGAAGAAAATAAGAAGATAAAGTTTTTGTTTAAGTGTTAGAATAAATAGAAAAATCTATATGACAAATTATAACTTAATCCCGAACTTTCATATATCACATTTTGGTCCAAAATCTTCTGTAATTTATTCTGTCAATTCTGTCAGGATTTGGATTCCAATGTGGGGAGTCAATAAGCTTATTTTAATTTATACTTATTTATAAAAATAGTTCTAGAGTCATTCTGTAACCCCGATGGATCCATTTTCACTATTCACCTTAAACTTTCATTTATTTACAATTTTGCCATTGGTTACTTTTTCAGTATTCCTAAATGATTTTCACTTCTTTCTTTTTACCAAAATTACACATAAATTATGGTGATCTTTTACCCCCAGGTCAACTTCAGAAATTCTTCTATTGATCGGACTGCTAATTTCTTGGCAGTGTTCCCGACACCGCCGCTTTCCGGAAAAGTATCAAGTTTGCTTTCTAACTGTGTCTCTAAAATTATTTCCCATCATTTTAAGACTAATGAACCATAAATTGAGAACTAATTCAGGTATGTGAGTTAGGAATTTATAAGGTATTATATTCTACCCCCTACAAATAAATTCATCCTCGAATTTAAATAAAACATACTTCACTGCTAGAATGGGAATGGATATCTGCTCCTGATCTCCTGCTCACTCTTCCAAGTGCACTCCTCCATGGATTGATTCCTCCAGAGCACTTTAACTATCGGGATCTCCTTGTTCCGTAACTGTCTGACTTGTCGATCAACAATCTCCACAGGTAGCTCTCCACAGGTAGCTCTTCATAAGACAAGTCCTCACTGAGATCCACATCCTAAACCTCCAATATGTGTGATGGATCAGACACATACTTCCTCAGCATAGAGATATGAAAAACTGGATGTATATGGCTTATACTAGGTGGAAGAGCCAATCTATATGCCACATTACCAATCTTCTCAAGTATCTCAAATAGGCCTATAAACCTTGGTGATAACTTTCCCCTCTTCCCAAATCTCATAACACCCCTCATCGGTGAGACCTTAAGGAAGACATGATCACTAACTGCAAAATGTACATCCTTCCTCTTCAGGTCAGCATAACTCTTCTGCCTACTGAAGGCAGTCCTCATCCGCTTTCTGATCATAGGCACCTTTTCCATAATCTTTCTAATCAACTGTGGCCCCTTAAGCTGCTTCTCTCCTAGCTCTACCCAACACACTGGAGATCTATATTTTCTACTATATAGTTCTTCAAATGGAGCCATACCAATATAAGAGTGATAGTTGTTGTTATAGGAGAACTCTATCAATGGCAGATAATAATCCCAGTTACCTCTGAAATCCAGAATGCATAATCTCAACATATCCTCCAAAGTATAGATTGTCTTCTCTGACTGCCCATTAGTGTATGGATGGAAGGCAGTATTGAACCGTAACTGGGTACCCATAGCCTTCTGAAACTTCTGCCAGAATCGAGAAGTGAACTGTGTACCCCTGTCTGAAATAATCATCAAAGGAACTCCATGAAGTCGTACAATCTTATCAACATAAAATTGTGCGTGTTGAGCTACCGTGTAGCTGGTCTTAATCTCCAAAAAATGAGCAGACTTTATCAGATGGTCTACAATCACCCATATAGAATCATAACCCCTCGAAGTCCTCGGTAGACCAACTATAAAATCCATGGTCACTTGCTCCCATTTCCACTCTGGCAACTCAATCTCTTGAAGTAGCCCTGATGACTTATGATGCTCGAACTTAACCTACTGACAGGCTAAGCATTTGGATACAAACTAAGCTACATCTTTCTTCATCCCTGGCCATCAATGTACATCTCTCAAATCATGGTACATCTTGGTAATCCCTGGATGTACACTGTATGCTGAATAGTGAGCCTCTCTCATAATCCGATCCCGTAGCCCATCAAAATCTGGTACACATATGCACTTCCCACATCTCAGTACCCCATCTTCTACTGTAAACTTTGTCATCTTCCCATTCTGTACCTCTCCCTTGAGCTTCAGTAGATAAGGATCCCTGTCTTGAGCCACTTTAATATCATCAAGTAACAGTGACTTCACCCGAAATTGGGCTATCAGAGCCTGGTTCTGATCCTGGGATCCCAACTCCAACTCCACTCCCAAATCTGCCAAGTCCCTCATCTCTCTGATCAATGGCCTCCTGCCAATCATAATATGAGCCAGACTGCCCATCAATTTCCTGCTCAATACATCAGCCACTACATTGGCCTTACCTGGGTGGTAAAGGATTTCACAGTCATAATCCTTAAGAAGCTCTACCCATCTGTGCTGCCTAAGATTCAAATCCTTCTATTGAAATATATACTGTAAACTCTTATGATCAGTATATATCTCACATTTCTATCCATATAAGTAATGTCTCCAAATCTTCAAGGCAAGGATCACAGCTACCATCTCTAAATCATTAGTCAGATAATTTGCTTCATGCTTCTTTAACTGATGAGAAGCATAAGCAATTACCCTACCAATATGCATCAACACACATCCCAGACCGACCCATGAAGCATCACAATACATAGTAAATTTCTCCCCCTCTACTTGCAATGCCAACACTGGAGCACTAGTGAGGCAATACTTCAAAGTCTAGAAGCTGCGATCACGCTCATCAGTCTATACATACTGCTCTTGTTTCCTCATCAATCTAGTTAATGGAGCTGCAATCCGAGAGAAATCCTTCACAAACCTCCTATAATAATCAGCCATACCCAGAAAACTGCGAACCTCTGAAACACTGGTAGGCTAAGGCCAATTAGCAACCGCCTCTATCTTTTGAGGATCCACCTTAATCCCATCTTTACAAATCACATGACCATGAAAGCACATTTCGGTTAACTAGAACTGACACTTAGATAGTTTAGCATACAACCGATGCTTCCGAAGTGTCTGTAACACAATCCTCAGATGCTCCACATACTCCTCCTCACTCCTAGAATAGATAAGTATGTCATCAATGAATACAATGACAAACTTATCCAAATATGACCTGAACACCCTGTTCATCAAATCCATAAAAGCAGCCGGTGCATTGGTCAACCCGAATGGCAACACC
>CANXYC011808653.1:0-31327 GCA_948193065.1 Aleurites moluccanus
AACACTGATAAAAACCCTATCAGCTAGGTTCCCAAAGTGCACAATGGACCAATGAATTTACTCTCATTGGGAAGAGCGTTCTATTCATAGGGTCATATGGTTTCAATCTCACAAGAAACATATTGGTCACAAGACCATCAATATATAGCATAAATTCAGTTAAGTAACAAATAGGTTTCATATGATCTTGGTCCAAGGAAAGATGACCAAGCCATTCACAAGATAAATATAGTAATCACATGAAACAATTATCATAGGTTTGAGAATATCATGGAAACTTTAATTAATAGATCATTAATACAATGTCATATTTGAGAATATTATGAAGGCTTGGACAATCATATCAAAGAACCAATATGCATATGCAATGTTCATACTTACCTCAACACAATTTACTCTTGAGTTTCCTTTAATAATTTCCTCAACAATCTCTTCAATTTCCTTAGTTTTCTTCTCCTATGAAATTTCTCCAAATATTCGAAATTAGAGTTTTCCTTGATCAATAATACTCAATATGATTTCTTAAAATTTAACCATCTTATAGTTTCTATTTTCGATTCCCAACATCAATTTAATTCAACTCTTAAAGAAAATCTGAATTTAATTTCGAAATTACTGCTCACGTTACTATTTATGACAGTCCAATAATTTTGATTTCTCCCATATTAATTACCATTAATAGTTTCAAAATGCTTGTAATAAATTCTAGATACCCATAATTAACTATTCTAACTACCGGACTTTATTAATCTAAAAGAAAATGACATTTGAAGAAAATTTACCTTATTTCTCGAAAATTGAATTTCTTGAGAAAATCTACTTGAAATTGATGATTGATGCCTTAAAATATGATAATCTAGAGATTTAATGCATTAATTTTGAGTATTAATGTATTAGAAAATAAATGGAACTAATCTGAGAAGAACTGAAGAAGAACGAAGAGAAGAAGAAGGAAAAAAAAATCGTGCAGAAGAATCGCTACTGGGCACTGGTTAAATAGGCTACTGCCTCAAAATTTCTGCTCGCCAGCTCGCCTTGCCAATTCGCCTCTGCAAAGCCACCTCACATAAGCCATCTCGCAATTCCCACTTCGCCAATCCGCACTGGCAATGCCACTTCGCCAATCCGCTCCGGCAATGCCACTTCTCCAAAGTCACTTCGCAAATCTCACTTCGCATATGCCACCTCGCATATGCTGCCTTGCCAAACTCTCCTCGCGAACTTCACCTCGCATATGCCGCCTCGCCAACTCGCCTCGCGAATTCTACTTCGCATATGCCGCCTCGCATATGCCACCTCGCCAACTCACCTCGCCTAACTCCACTTCGCATTTGCCACCTCGGCAATACCTCTTCACCAAATTCCTCTTCTTCAAACTCCACTTCGCATATGCCACCTCGCATATGCCTCTTCTCCAAACTCCTCTTCGCCAGACTCCACTTCGCATATGCCACCTCGCATATTACCTCTTCATCAAACTCCTCTTCGCCAAACTCCACTTCGCATATGCCATCTCGCATATGCCTCTTCGCCAAATTCCTTTTCACCAATTGCCATCTCGGCAATCTCACCTCGCCACTTCGCCTGCTTGCATTATCGGCTCGCAAATACTAGTCTCTATCGAGCTGAAACCCTTCCTCGACAACTTATATTTAATCATCTCACGAATGAGATACAAACATCTAAACTCCCTGATTCTCTTTGTCATTTAAAATAGATATTCAGGAGTCCAACATATCCAAAATTTAAATCAAAAGAATAACTACATAGACTATGGTGACTCTCTAAAGTTCACCCTGACTTACTGCCCAAAATTCATCCGAACAAACCTGAGTAATTCCACTCTCCACTGAGCTATACTTATCCAAATCTCATGAAATTTTACAGCCAATATCACAACACATAAAGGGACATTTCTCATGTTTATACTTTTGGCTCAAACAGCCTCAATCATTCCCAGAAAATTCAAACACACTCAGATGCTTGCAGAAATAATGGACGAGACAGGTTCTGGTCAAGGAGACATAACTCTTCACATACACAAAATTTTACAAAACCATTTTACATAATTAAAAAGAGATATACACTTACAACTGTTATGTTTTACAATTTACCAAATTATTCCTTTAAAATCAAGAAATCAGCCTCACAAAATCTACCCTGCAACTAGAAATTTTCTGGATTTTCTCAAAACATTTATATCTTCAATTAATTCAACAAACATACAATTAATAAAAGATCCAAAAATGACAGATATTACATAGGCCATGAATACGTATAATCTCATATCAATCTCATGTCAATCTCATATCATGTACATAAAGTTGATCAAGCCTTATGGCTAGGACAATTAACTCTTCCCAGCTAGGGTATTATGTAAAGTCAATGTGCACATTGCCGACGGTATTTACCCGCCACCCTGACAGTAAGGAAGCTCTGTTAAATCCACATGTAAATAGGCCAATAGATTTCAATAACAATATCAAGTATTTATTAGAAATATTATGATACAATGACATTTAATCGGTATACATGGGCTTATTTAACAATCGGTGTCAATATATTTCGATGAACATGTAACGTTTTCCTTATTTGGTATAAAAGTAGCAACTTATCAATAAATATCATGGTACAGGGTTAAACATTTGGTGTGCTTACTTTTGGGATCATTTGGATACATGATCAATCAAATACAATATTATGATTTGGGTTTTCGATATGAACAAATTCAATAGGTATTTCAATAACAATCAATGGATATAGATCATATTAATCTTGAGAAAATCAAAGGATAATCAATAGCAATAACAAAATGATATTCAATCAAGAAGGAAATATGTTATTTAATTTAACAAGTCAAAATCATGGTTATATATAATGATGTATACATTATTCACCTCATTGAACACTTTTTATTGCACTTTACTTATTCTTTTTATTTTCAATTTCATTTCCTTGATTCATTGCTCAAATGCTCATGGTACTTATCACTGTCTTTTATTCAATCTTGACTCTACATATTCAATTAATTTTTATTTATATACTATTTAACATAAAATTACATTACTTATACTTTTATTAAAGAAATTCTTAAGAATTTCCAAATTATTCAGGTTTTAATGTGCGAAATTCTTTACTGGCAATTTGTGTTCCATTACCCATATCTTTTTCCACACTTCTCCAATTGCTTCAATTCTTATTCCTACTTAAACTAGACATATTAGGTAACATATCCAAAATTTATCTTATTCCCACTATTAAATAATTTATGGTGTTAATTTAAATTTAGCCTTACAACCAACCCTATTTTGCCCTGTCATCATATTCCAGCAGTCTCAACTATTTAGCCTATAACTCAATCTATAATTATCCAATTACATATATTATATTTTTTTATTTACTCTAGATACATAATATTATAACATATCCAAATTTTATATTATTTGGATCACTGTACAATTATTAGTGAAATTTTAAATTTAACCTACAGTCTTGGAATCTCTATCCGAACACACTATGTTTCTATATCTATAATTAATTCTATGTTAATCCAATTACAAAACCATCTTACGTAAGTTTAGATAACATATAAATGATCATCTTTCATGTTTAATATTTTTTCTAATTCAGAATCTAAAGTCCTCGTATCAATAGAACTCTGTAACCTATATTTTGTTTATCAGTCAATTCTGGCAGGTGATACTTATGACCAAATATCTTATAAACCACAAATCAAATTGAAAAATCCTTTATAAAACTATAGATAAGACATAGATGAATACTTTTAATGTTGAATATTTCTTCTAATTCTACCTCTAACGTTCTGTAGAATAAAAAAAACAATAACAAATTTCCTGAAATCCTGATTCTGAGTCAGTCACAGTTTTTGCCTAATAACTCTTTCCTCACTTCGAATTTTAGAAATTCCTTTTATAGAAATCTAATTACATATTTATCTACAACTTTCATCTTTTGACCAACGTCAAATTTAGTCATTAAAAATTCAGAATTTGAACTACAAGTTACTTCCTTAACACAGATTTCAGAATCCATATAAACCCTAATTCATCTTTTATCTTTCTTAGCTCAATTTAATCAATTCTCTACTAAATTAAACCATAATACTTTTAGATACAGTTAAAAAAGATAAGGATTAGAATTATTACCTTCCACTTTGATGATTCTTTTCCTTCTCCTTTTTCTTTCCCAAAACAATTTGACTTACTTTCCTTCAACTTTCCTTCTTCACTCTTCTTTCTCTCATCAATTTCTTATCTAGCTTGGTTGGTTTATTTGGAAGAGATGAAAGAGTATTTTTGGTTGTTTTCTCTCAAATGGTTAAGCCAAAACTCTTGAATATGGTAGCCACCTCTTCTCTTTTATACATCAAAGTCAAAGAAATAATAATTATGTAGAAAATTCTAAATCTTATACACTTGTATATTTCCTATCCAATTAACATAAAAATTTTATTCAAATTTCCTTCCTTCCACACATTTGGCCAGCCACTCTTGAAGGTATTCCCTAGAATTTTTAATGCTAAAAATAATATTTTATTGTGGGTCCCACAACTTTTGATAATTACATATTTACCCACAATTTTCCTTAATTATAATTGCTACCATAATTTTTTTTAATTCTTTTCAATTAAGTCCTTAAATTATTGACATTCAAGTCATATATAACCTTATAATATTCTTAGTATCTCAATTCAAAGAATAGATACATGTTATAACAATTAAGTAAAATGAGAAGTAAATGATATACTAATAGTTCATATAATGGTATACATAACTAATTATTGAGGTTCAGACATAAGTAAATAAATTTTAAGCTATTGTTTATTGAGATGTAGGGAATATGATCATAAGAAACCAGTTAATGGTGAAATAATAAAGTACAAAAATAAGATATTAATGCAATGATATTGATAAGGTTATTGAACATATTAAGGTATAGTATATTAAAAGTTTAAGTATTATATTATTAAATATTTATGAATTATCGATTGTTTACTGATAAGAAATGATATGAGAATTATGGGATAGCGCAAAAGATAAGAAGACTATATAATTTGCAACATTAGTCTAAGTAAGATGATAAGTGATATAGAGAAAAATATTTACAATGATAATTAGAGACTATTTGAAGTACATATATCAACGTTTACAGTATTGAATGAGAAAATTCGAGGACAAATTTTATTGAAGGGGGTAAAATGTAATATCCTAGGAAGTCTCATCTTGTATGCATGAATTGATTCTCAGTTATTGGTTTAAAAGCATTGAAATAATGGAAAATAATTTTAAAGACACAGTTAGAAAGCATATGCAATACTTTTCCGGAAATCATCGGTGTCGAGAACACTGCCGAGAAAATAGCAGTCCGACAAATTTAAGAATTTTTAACCCAGACTTAGGGGATTAAATAAGTTAATTTTATGTGAAATTATGGTGAAAATAAAGAGTTAAAAAATATTTTGGAACACTGAAAATAAAAGTAATGGCAAAATTATAAATAATGGCAACTTTGGAGGTAATTTTAGAAATCCAATGTATGGGATCTATAAATGACCCAAAACTATTTTTGAATAATAGAACAACTTAAAATAAGGTATTTCACTCCCCCACACTTGAGGTTGAATATAAACAGAATAGACAGAATAAATTACAGAAAGTTTTGGAGTCAAAAATACAAATAAGAAAAATTTTGGGCCAAAAGTGCAATTAAACAAATATGTGGGACCCATCAATTGAATGAAACAAAAATTCTAGAGAAATCAATAAGGGTGGCTGGACATGATGATTTAAAAAGTGATTTTTATTTAGTGATCTTTCTTTTATATTAATAGGAATGAAACATGTGGCAAAATCTAGAATTTTTCATTTTTTTCATTTCTTTTAAGTTGCCTTTGGTGTATGGAAAAAGAAGAGAATAATAGATATTAACAAAAGGAAGTGGCCGAACCATTTAGGGGAGAAAAATCACTAAAAATGTTTTCCTAACCTTTCCAAAAAATCAACCAAAAATAGATAGGAAATGGAAGAAAGAAGAAGCTTTATGAAGAAAATATGATAGAAAATTGTGTTCAAGCTTTTGGTGGAGCAAAAGGAGGTGGGATTCAAGTATTTTGATTTGAGATAATGACTCTAAACTTAACATATTTGATTGTATTTAAGAGTTCTAAGGTTTGATTTAGCAAATAATTGAGGTAATTAAGTTAAAAAATGTGAAGAATGAGTTAGGGTTTATATAGTTTCTAAATTCTATTTTAAGGTAGTAATTTATGGCTAATATTCCGAAATTTTAAAGACTACATTTGAAGATGGTTAAAACATGAAAGTTTTAGATAAATATATTATTAGATGTCTGTAAAAGAAATTTAGAAAATTCGAAGTGAGGAAAGAGTTATTGGGTAAAAACTATGACAGACCTGGAATTAAGTTTTCTAGAAAATGCTACTGTGTTTTTATTATACATAATTATAGAGACAAAATTAGAAGAAGTGTTCAACATGAAAAGTGTTTATTTATATCTTACTATAATACTGTAAAATGGTTTTTCAATTGGTTTTTTGGTTTATAAGATATTAGGTTATAAGTGTAGAATGACCGGAATGACTGTTTAACAGAATATATATTACAAGATTCTATAGATATGAGGACTTTAAAGTCTGAATTAGAGAAAGTGTTAAACATGAAAGATGATAATTTATGTGTAATATAAATGATTGTAAAATGGTTTTGTAATTAGATGAGTATAAAATTAATTATATGCATGGAAACAAGGTATGTCTGGATAGAGATTTCAGGATAGTAATTTAATTTTGGAAATTTACTAATAATTGTACAGTGATCCAAAAATTCTAAAATTTGGATATGTTATAATTTTAAGGTATATTTTAAATAATAAAAGGAATTATAGTAATTAGTCAAGTATTGATTGAGTTATTGGTAAAAGAACAATATTTGCCAGAATAAGATTTGTAGGCCGAATGCAGGCAGCAAGACTAGTTGTAACAATAAGTTTAAATTAACACCATAAATTGTGTAGTAATGAGTTTAATGTGAAATTTGTATATGTTAGAAATTTATATGCTATGTTTAAGTAGGAATAATAATAAATGCAATTGGATAAGTGTAGATTGAGTTAGAGATAGAAATGTCTAAACTGCCAGAATGAGGTTTATAAGTGAGAATTGTTAGACTAAAACCCTAAGTAAAAGACTAAATGGAAATTTATTAAATTAAATTAAAGATTTATGTAAAACATATAGATGAATACTGATTGTTAATATTTAAATTAATGTATAGCTTCGAATACTGAAGAAGATATAAGTGGAAGATCAAAGTAGAGAAGTGAAGAGTGGAAAGTAAAGATATTAGCAAGGTGAGTAATGTATATACATCATTATGTATATCCTTGTTTTAATTTGTTGACCTAATGAACATGTATCCTTCTTGATTAAATGCCACTTTATTATGATGATCATTCTTCGATCTTCCAAAAGATTGAAATCTATCCACATTCATTGGTTATTATTGATATTGAAATGCCTATTATGCTTGATTGACTATGTACCTGAATTGCTTCTAAAAATATGCACACTAAATGTTTAACCATAATATTTGTTGTTAAGTCCTACCTTTGTATCCAATAAAGAAACCGATACATGATTCATGAAATGTATTAACATTGATTGACAAGTAAACCCATTGATTTCGATTGAAAGCCAGTATACTATAATGTTCCTAATAAATACTTGATATTGTTATTGATTTCCATTAACCTATTTTACATGTGGATTTGACAGAGCTGCCTCTCCGATAGGGTAGTGGGTACATACTGTTGGCAATATGCATATTGTATTACTGATGCCCTAGCTGGGAAGGGTTATGGTCTTGGCCATAAGACCTAATCAATCTCCATACTGTTCATAGCCCTTTATCTGTCTTATCTACATGATACGAGTATTATTTATCTGTTATTGATTCCAAGCTTATACCTTATTGCTTACCACTGATGGCTATTCTATCATCGATTTAATTATTATCTGTTCCAAACTTCCAATGATATTTGGTGTGCAAAATAATTAGTCTTTAACATGCAAACTTGACATACTGATACTCATTCATTGTATTCATTGTTACTAAACTTCCATTGGTATACTATGTTATTATATACCCATATCACATGTGTAATGATGTATGCATGCTCATTGAATATTTTTATACTCACCCTATTATGGTTTATAATTTTTACAGGAATGAGATAGAGAAGGCTAATTCCAAGTCCGTTTCTTTTCCGACTTGGAATTTCAAGTACTTTAAGGTAGAATTTTATTTTTTAAAGGTCGTGAGTGTCAACTCTTAGAACTCCATAGTACTGTGTATAATTAGATGATTAAGTACTATAATGATGTATGAATATTAAAATAATTGACAATTCAGTGACATTAAAATGTCATATGTAATGTATAATGATTGATAATGACACGAGATAATCTATCCAAAAAAAATAACACCCAAACTGACCCGAACCCAAATTAAGCCGAACCTGAAGCGACCCAACCCGAACATATTCCACTTGACTCGTTTACCACATCTATTTCAAACCCTTCATAATAAAAAATTTATACAAGAAAATAAAACTTTAGTAGACTCTTGATTATTTAAATTTAAAATAGAGAGTAAATTTAGCTCTCCATATTTAGAGAGCCAATTTTACTTTTTATTTTAAGTTTAATTAATAAATTTTATAATTTTTTGTACATACTATTTATTAATTACATCACATATTGCTATTTATTAATCCTCTAATCTATTTAACTAAAAAGTATATTGAATTAAAAAAATTACAGTCTTTATATTTAAAAATTAATTAAAATGTTTTTTATTTATATAAAAAATGGATTTTAAAATAAAAATACAGAAATGCTTTTAGTTAATTTAAACTAGATCTCGTTGGCATATATTTTATGATTAGAAGGAAAATATTTATAAAATTTAAATATAAAAAATAAAAGAAATTGTGAATTATGCAGTTATTAGTAATTATGGTGCTGGTTGGTCAACGGTAATTATCGATTGTTGACCCGGATAAAAAATTACAAAAAAGTAATAGATAAACTATTGAGCGTGCAGTGATATAATTTTTTTCCCTAAGCTTATTCACTTTTAATAAGTTCGTTGTAATCCAAAAAATAATTTTTCATTTTGCAATGTATAAGCCTCTTTATTTAAAAATAATTGAAAATCTCTTACAACTAAGAGGGGTTGAATTGATTATTTTAAAAATTAACCAATAATTAAAAATTAATTACAAGATAAAAGGAAGAAAGAAATAATATAATAAATTTATAGTAGTTCAGCCAAAACTTGTCTATGTCCATTCCATAATATCACACTTGAGTATTTTTATAACACCTACCATTTTTATATTTAATTTTTGAATATATATATGTGTGTATATAATTTTAAATTGAATTGGCTTAATTAATTGATTTTGCAATAAGTATAAATTTTATTTATTTAATTATTTTGATGATAACAGTAAATGAGCATGAAAAATATTATTGTGTATAATATTATTTGATATATTGGATTCCTAAATCTGTAAATATATTTTAAGTGCTAAAAGAAGTGAGGAGTTAGAATAATTTGTGGCCTTTTTTGCGAATTGAGTTAAATGGTTTCCAGCCGGCATTGGTGAGCTGGCCATGCAAGGTAGCAATGGCGAGCCGGCATTGCGAAGAGAAAATGGCGAGCCGGCATTGCGAACTAGAAAGTGCGAACTGGGAATTTGCGAACTAGAAAGTGCAAAGAGGAAAGGCGAAGAGGAAGTGCGAACAGGGAGTACGAAGAGGCATATGCGAGCCGGCAAATGCGAAGTGGAATGGTGAGCCGGCAATGCGAAGAGGTATTGGCGAGCTAGGTTTGGTGAATAGACATATGCGAGTCGGCATATGCAAAGTGGAATGGCAGGCCGGCAATGCGAATAGGCATTGGCGAGCTAGATTTAGCGAAGTGGCAATGGCGAGCCAGCAATGCGAAGATGCATTGGCGAGCTGGGATTGGCGAGCTGGCGAATTGTGAACTGGTAATTGCGAGCTGGAATAACGGATCGGATTGGCGAAGCGAGAATTTATTTATTTTATTTTTAATGAGGCAGTAGCCTATTTAAAGGGGCAATAACTAATGCTTTGGAGACATTAGCTCATTTTCTTTTCTTCTCTGTTTCTTGGTGTTCGTCTTTTCTCCAAAAAGAAGTCGAACACTGTTCATCTTCATTCTTCTTCAGATTTCATGATTTCTCCATCAAAATTTCTGGAGAAAATTCGTGGAAATCACATACACATTCTGTGTTCCTCTCTTTTTCGTCCTTAGATTGTGGATAAGAGCTGGAAATATTCTAGGGGCAGTGAAGATCAAATTTCTACCATTTTAACCAATTTGAGGTAAGGGTTTATTTGTTGGATTTTATTGATTAAATATGTATTATTTAGGTTGAAATAAATGGGTTTAGTGTTATTTTACCTAGACTAACAATAATTTATGGAAATCCCTAAATTTGAGGGTTTATTTAGGACTTTGAGATATGATTTGATAAATTAGTGATGCGATTCATAAATTGATGAAAAAAATTAGTCAATTGCATGTAAGTAAACAATTAATTGATGATCAATTTGATGTGAAATTGTAGATTGTGAAAATTGAATTCTCAAAATAGCCAAAATTGGGGATTTTTGAGGAATTGGTGCAATTGGCTATCTCGTTGGCTATTGGAAGGCATACGTGAGTTCTACATACATCAATTGTCATATTAAATTATTTAATTTGATTGTTGGACACCATTTGGGAAAAACCTCAAATGGCTGAACCCTACATTGTGTATTACCTTTGGTTTTTCCTTGAATTTGTAAACATATTCTTTTATCAAATAAGTCCATATATTATTATATAACTTTGCTTTATTGATATTACCATTTTCAATCACCGAACCTTATTTCTCTTGTCTTATGAATTATCCTAAATACCAAACCTTTGATTGATATTGGATATTGTACATGGCATGGCCATTATTGAAATTGGATATGGAAATGATTGAAACCGAACTGATTGATTAATTGATTGAATCCGGATGTCATTGTTGCTTATGGTATCCCTTGTTATTGACCTTGATATGGTTGTGATAGAACTTCCGATTCGACAGGGGAGTGGAGAAATATTATCGACCTTGTGCACATTGTATATTTGTACCCTAGCTAGGAGGGGATTATGGTCGTGGCCATAGGCCTGATCAGCCTTATGCTTATTTTCCTTGATATGGATGAACTAGGACCTACATGGTCCAACGATTTGATTGTTTGAAAATTGTATGATTTCTTTTCATACAGTCCATCCCAGTATTTGTCTTTCCATATATAATAACTAACCTATATGATGATTATTGGCTTTATTGTACCTTGACATTTATTCGGTATACTATTATCATTTTGATTGATACCTATTATTTATTGCGATGCATTTGAATTCACTGAGTATCATCTATACTCACCTGTTTATTGTTTACCCCTTTTAGGAGAGTATTAGAATTGCAGAATCCAGACTTCTATTTCTCTGAGGATTCTGACAGATGCTTTATTTTTGTATAACAATTATTTTGGTGTTCATGATCTAGCTGCTCCATGGGTATGTACGGGTTAGCTAGGAAATGAACATGTATCTGATGATGGCATTATTATATGGATAATATTATGAATTGATATGACATTGTAGGAATTGTTAATTCAAGTATTTTCAGAATGTGTGGCATGTAAATAGAATAATTGGTAATGTATGAATATGAATTATATATATTTGTTGAATGGATAGGATTGATGTGACTAATATTGGGTTCTACGGGTGCCGGTTGCCATTGGCATCTCCCGTGCCCTAGGACCGTTGCAGCTCGGGAAATCGGGTCGTGACAGAGGTGGTATCAGAACACTAGGTTTACAGAATGTAAATCTAGGTAACAGATGGATAGTGATTTAGTTACAGAATGGGATAGAATTAAGAATACCATGGAGCATAGGACTTCCTTTGTCGTCTATTGTTGTAACCGTCTGTTATATGTCTATATTCTACGTATTTACTATATTTTGAGACTATTTATGTTTTTCTTGACAAATTTCAGATATGTCAGATAGCAGAGACCGTGATACCAGGGAGGCCGAGGTTGCCTCCAACGAGTCCCTAGTGAGGGAGATGAGTGTATCTGAAGGCCCGTCTAGATCCCGAAGGACTTTAGAGGATTTTGATAGAGGAGATGACCCTTGGAGGGTCGAGATGATGAGAGGGTTGATGAAGCTTAGGAGAGAGATGGCTGAGATGAGGAGAGAGTGGCAACAGGCACAGCCACCACTTGCTCCTATAGTAGTTCAGCCACCTGTAGCACCAAAGGTTGTGGCACCGGCTCCTGTGCAGCCAGTGGGGGCTCATAGGGAGCCAGCTGCACAGGGTGATAGGAGAGAGATTATTGAGGGAGGAGTCTCCATGTTTAGCTTTTTGAAGCTAAACTTGCCAGAGTTTCGAGGGGAGAGAGGTGCAGATTCGGTTGACTTTATAAAGGAGGTTGAGAAGGTAGTTAGGAGACTACCTTGTTCTGAGCTCAGATCCGTTGAGTTAGTTGGATTGTTACTAAAAGGAAAAGCCTGGACATGGTTTTCGAGACATATAGAGATCAGGCTATATGGAGAGCACCCACCCACCTGGGCAGAGTTTCGCTAGGGTTTGATACAATAGTTTATTGCTGAGGGTGTTAGGACCCATAACTTAGTGAGATTTGAGCAATTGGAGCAGGGGGATTAGTCAGTTGAGGATTATTCAAAGGAGTTCTTTCGGCTGAGTAGGTATGCTGCTCACTTAGTACCCACAGAGGCAGATCTGATTAGTAAGTTCAGAAGGGGATTGAATACTGCATTACATAATGCCCTTCTTGCTATAGAGTTTACTTCTCTAACCACGGTAATAGATAAAGCTACACAGATGGAAGAGAAATATAAGACAGAGAGAGCTAAGAGGGAACAAAAGAGGAAGAGTGGCTCAGGGTCGCAGAGTAAAAGGGGAGAGAGCAACTCCCATTTTAGACAGGCTGAGCCAATACCTAGATTTGAGCAGAGATCCTTAGGTGGTAATCAGAGGAAGAGGCTTCAGAGTAGGGGTCAGCCCATGGTTCAGTCAGCACCTGCGTACTCTCAGAGTTCTTCTAGATCAATGTCGTAGGCACCCAGCATTCCTGCTTGTGGTTATTGTGGTAGGAGGCATGGAGAGGAGTGCTGGAGGAGGACAGGCGCATGCTTGAGGTGTGGCCAGCAGGGCCATTATATGAGCACTTGTCCATTGAGGGCTGATCAGCAGCCATCAGTTATAGTATCTCAGCCAACAGTTCATACCAGCCAGAGTGTGGGCAGAGAGGTAGTAAATAAAGGTAGAGGTAGGAGAGGTCAGGCTCCCAGTGGTGGTCAGGCTCCAGCTGGCAGAGGCCAGGGTAGAGTGTTTGCAGTCAACACTCAGGATCCTCAGAGATCAGATAATGTTGTCACAACTACTATTCTAGTTCAGAATGAGGCTGCAGATGCCTTATTCAATTCAGGTGCAACTCATTCATTTGTGTCCTTGCATTTTGCACTCAAATTGAATAAGGAGAGGCGATTATTAGATATTCTACTATCTGTTGCTACTCCTATAGGAGATTCTGTCGATGTTGACTATTTTTATCCTGATTGCATTGTTGAGATCGATGATCGTATTTTGCGTGTTGACTTGATTGAGTTGCCTGTGCTTGAATTGGATGTGATACTAGGTATGGATTGGTTGACTAGGCATCGGGCAGTGATAGATTGTTATAGAAAGAGGATTAGATTCCAGCCTGAGGGGTAGCAGGAGTTTGAGTTTTAGGGTGACATTTGGGAGTTCCGGGTTAACCTTATATCTGCTATCCAGGCTCGGAGATTGACAGGGAAAGGCTGTTCAGCCTATTTGGCCCATGTGGTAGATGTACAAAAGTCTTCTATACGTTTGGATTAGATACCGATGGTTCAGGAGTTCCCTGATATTTTTCCTGAGGAGTTACCAGGATTGCCCCCTAATAGGGAGATTGAGTTTGAGATTGAGGTGCATGCATGCATAGATCCAATATCCATTCCACCTTACAGAATGGCTCCAGCAGAACTTAAGGAGATGAAGATTCAGCTACAGGAGCTATTGGATAGAGGATTCATTCGACCTAGTAGTTCTCCATGGGGTGCACCGATTTTATTTGTAAGAAAGAAAGATGGCTCTTTGCGGATGTGTATCGATTATAGGCAGTTGAATAAAGTCACAGTGAAGAACAAGTATTCGTTGCCACGGATTGATGACTTGCTTGATTAGTTGCAAAGTGCCAACCATTTTTCTAAGATTGATTTGATGTCTGGGTATCATCAGCTGAAGATCAAAAGTGGAGATATATCCAAGACTGCCTTTAGAACTCATTATGGCCATTATGAGTTTCTAGTATTGCCATTCGGGTTGATAAATGCTCCAGCGGCTTTCATGGATTTGATGAATAGGGTGTTTAGGTCATATTTGGATAAGTTTTTCATCGTCTTCATTGATGACATCCTTATTTATTCTAAGAGTGAGGAGGAGCACAGGGAGCATTTGAGGATTGTACTACAGACACTTTGGGAATACCAACTGTATGCTAAATTATCTAAGTATCAATTCTGGTTAACAGAGGTGTGCTTTTTAGGGCATGTCATCTGTAAGGAGGGTATTATGGTGGATCCTCAGAAGATTGAGGCAGTTGCTAACTGGCCCCAGCCTACCAGTGTTTCAGAGGTACGTAGCTTTCTGGGTATGGCTGGATATTATCGGAGGTTTGTGAAAGATTTCTCCCGTATTGCAGCTCCTTTGACTAAATTGATGAGGAAATAAGAGCAATATGTCTGGATAGATGAGTGTGATCGGAGTTTCCATACTCTGAAGTATTGCCTTACCAGTGCTCCAATTTTGGCATTACTAGTGGAGGAGGAGAAATTCACGGTATATTGTGATGCTTCGCGGATTGGCGTAGGGTGTGTTCTGATGCAGATAGGTAGGGTAATTGCTTATTCTTATCTTCAATTAAAGAAGCATGAAGCTAATTATCCTACTCATGATCTTGAAATGGCGGCAGTTATCCTTGCCTTGAAGATTTGGATACACTACTTATATGGGGCTAAATGTGAGATATATACTGATCATAAGAGTCTGCAGTATATATTTCAGTAGAAGGTTCTGAATCTGAGGCAACGCAGATGGGTTGAACTTTTGAAAGATTATGACTGTGAAATTCTCTATCACCCAGGGAAGGCCAATGTAGTGGCGGATGCCTTGAGCAGAAAATCGATGGGGAGTCTTGCTCACATTGTAGTTGGCCAGAGGCCATTGATCTGAGATTTGAGACAGTTAGCTAATTGTGGGGTAGAGTTAGAGTCGGGTTTCCAGGATCGAAACCAGGCATTGATAACCCAGTTTCTGGCAAGGTCAGACAGAGATCCTTATCTTCTGAAATTGAAGGGAGAGTTTTAGAGTGGAAGGATGACCGAGTTCACTATTGATGATGGGATATTGAGGTGTGGGAAATGTATCTGTGTACCAGATTGTGATGAGTTACTGGATAGTATTATACGAGAGGCACACTATTCTGCTTATAGTGTACATCCAGGTATTACCAAGATGTACCACGATCTTAGAGATGTTTATTGGTAGCATGGGATGTAGAAAGATATAAGCTCATTTTGTATCGAAATGCTTAGCCTGTCAGCAGGTTAAGTTTGAGCATCAGAAGCCATTAGGGCTACTTCAGGAGATAGAGCTGCCAGAGTGGAAATGGGAACAGGTTACCATGGACTTCATAGTTGGCCTACCATGGACTTCGAGGGGGTATGACTCTATTTGGGTTATTGTGGATCGATTGGCGAAGTCTGCACACTTTTTGGAAGTTAAGACCAATTATTCAGCAGCTTAGTATGCACAATTGTATGTTGATAAAATTGTGAGTCTTCATGGAGTTCCTTTGGTGATCATATCTGATCGGAGTACACAGTTCACATCCCGGTTTTGGTAGAAATTTCAGGAGGCTATAGGTACCCAGCTACGGTTTAGTACTGTTTTCCATCTACAGACTGATGGGCAGTCCGAGAGGACAATTCAGACCTTGGAGGATATGCTCAGGTTATGTGTTTTGGATTTCAAAGGTAGTTGGGACTATTCTCTGCCATTGATTGAGTTCTCTTACAATAACAGTTATCACTCTTCGATTGGTATGGCTCCATTTGAAGCACTACATGGTAGAAAGTGCAGATCACTAGTGTGTTGGGTGGAGCTAGGAGAGAAGTAGCTAGAGGGACCAGAACTTATTAGAGAGACTTTGGAGAAAGTTCCTATGATCAGAGAGCGAATAAGGACTGCCTTCAGTAGGTAGAAGAGTTATGCTGATATGAAAAGAAAAGATGTACAGTTTTCTATTGGTGATCATGTCTTCCTAAAGATCTCACTAATGAGGGGAGTTATGAGATTTGGGAAGAAAGGCAAACTGTCACCAAGATTTATAGGCCCGTTTGAGATACTTGAGAGGATTAAAAATGTGGCCTACAGATTGGCTCTTCAACCTAGTATGAGCCACGTATATCTAGTCTTTCATATATCGATACTGCGAAAATATGTATCGGATCCATCGCACATTTTGGAGATACAGGATATGGATCTCAGTGAGGATTTGTCATATGAGGAGCTACATATGGAGATTGTTGATTGACAGGTCAGAAAGTTTCGAAATAAAGATATTCCGGTGGTTAAAGTGCTATGAAGAAACCAGACAATTGAGGAGTGTACATGGGAGAGTGAACAGGAGATGCGGAACAGATACCCATCTCTATTTCAGTTTTGAGATATGTTTTATTTAAATTCGAGGATGAATTTAATTAAAGGGGAGAAGAATGTAACACCTACCATTTTCATATTCAATTTTTGAATATATATATGTGTGTGTGTATATATAATTTTAAATTAAATTGGCTTAATTAATTGATTTTGCAATAAGTATAAATTTTATTTATTTAATTATTTTGATGATGACAGTAAATGAGCATGGAAAATATTATTGTGTATAATATTGTTTGATATGTTGAATTCCTAAATCTTTAAATATATTCTAAGTGCTAAAAGAAGTGAGGAGGTAGAATAATTTGTGGCATTTTTTGCGAATTGGGTTAAGTGGTTTCCAGCGGCATTGGCGTGCTGGCCATGCGAGGTGGCAATGCCGAGCTAGCATTGCGAAGAGGAAATGGCGAGTCGGCATTGCGAACTAGAAAGTGCGAACAGGAAATACGAAGAGGAAGTGCGAACTAGAAAGTGCGAAGAGGGAAAGGCGAAGAGGAAGTGCAAACTGGAAAGTGCGAACTGGGAGTGCGAAGAGGCATATGCAAGCCGTCAAATGAGAAGTGGAATGGCGAGCCGGCAATGCGAAGAGGCATTGGCGAGCTAGGTTTGGCGAAGTGGCAATGGCGAGCTGGCATTTGCAGGGTGGCAATGCGAAGAGGCATTGGCGAGCTGGAATAACGTATCGGATTGGCGAAGCGAGAATTTATTTATTTCATTTTTAATAAGGCAGTAGCCTATTTAAAGGGGCAGTAACTGATGCTTTGGACACATTAGCTCATTTTCTTTTCTTCTCTACTTCTCGGTGTTCGTCTTTTCTCCAAAAAGAAGCCGAACACTGTTCATCTTCATTCTTCTTCAAATTTCACGATTTCTCCATCAAAATTTCTGGAGAAAATTCATGAAAATTACATACACATTCTGTGTTCCTCTCTTTTCCATCCTTAGCTTGTGGATAAGAGCCGGAAATATTCTAGGGGCAGTGAAGATCAAATTTCTTCCATTTTAACCCATTTGAGGTAAGGGTTTATTTATTGGATTTTATTGATTAAATAGGTATTATTTAGGTTGAAATAAATGGGTTTAGTGTTATTTTACCTAGACTAATACTAATTTATGGAAATCCCTAAGCTTGAGGGTTTATTTGGGACTTTGAGATATGATTTGATAAATTTATGATACGATTCATAAATTGATGAAAAAAATTAGTCAATTAGATGTAAGTGAACAATTAATTGATGATCAATTTGATGTGAAATTGTAGATTGTGAAAATTGAATTCTCAAAGTAGCCAAAATTGGGGATTTTTGAGGAATTGGTGCAATTGGCTATCTTGTTGGCTATTGAAAGGCATAGGTGAGTTCTACATGCATCAATTGTCATATTAAATTGTTTAATTTAATTGTTGGATACCATTTGGGAAAACCCCCAAATGGATGAACCCTACATTGTGTATTACCTTTGGTTTTTCCTTGAATGTGTAAACATATTCTTTTATCAAATAAGTCCATATATTATTATATAACTTTACTTTATTGATATTACCATTTTCAATCACTGAACCTTATTTCTCTTGTCTTATGGATTATCCTAAATACCAAACCTTTGATTGATATTGGATATTGTACATGACATGGCCATTATTGAAATTGGATATGGAAATGATTGAAACTGAACTGATTGATTGATTGATTGATTGAATCCGGATGTCATTGTTGCTTATGGTATCCCTTGTTATTGACCTTGATATGGTTGTGACAGAACTTTCGATTCGACAGGGGAGTGGGAAAATACTGTCAACCTTGTGCACATTATATATTTGTACCCTAGCTAGGAGGGGATTATGGTCCTGGCCATAGGGCCTGATCAGCCTTATGTTTATTTGCCCTGATATGGATGAACTAGGACCTATATGGTCCAACGATTTGATTGTTTAGAGATTGTATGATTTCTGTCATACAGTCCATCCCAGTATCTGTCTTTTCATATATAATAACTAACCTATATGATGATTATTGGCTTTATTGTACCTTGACATTTATTCGGTACACTGTTATCATTTTGATTGATACCTTTGTTATATGACACCTATTATTTATTGCGATGCATATGAATTTACTGAGTATCATCTATACTCATCCGTTTATTGTTTACCCTTTTTAGGAGAGGATTAGAGTTGCAGAATCCAGACTTCTATTTCTCTGAGGATTCTGCCACAGATTTTCAAATGTATTTACAGATGCTCTAGTTTTGTATAACAATTATTTTGGTGTTCATGATCTAGTTGCTCCATGGGTATGTATGGGTTAGCTAGGAAATAAACATATATCTGATGATGACATTATTATATGGATAATATTATGAATTGATATGACATTGTAAGAATTGTTAATTCAACTATTTTCAGAATGTGTGGCATGTAAATAGAATGATTGGTAATGTATGAATATGAATTATATATATTTGTTGAATGGATAGGATTGATGTGACTGATATTGGGTCCTACGGGTACTGGTCGCCATTGGTATCTCCCGTGCCCTAGGACCATCGCAGCTCGAGAAATCGGGTCGTGACAATTTTACTTTTTTGATCATTTTGTATAGATTCAAGATCAAACATATGTGTTTTGTCTCACACTTAATCTTTACAATGTGTTTTTCTTTCACTAGACTCACATACAACCCTTTAGGGTTACAAGAGATCAAAAAATAATTAACCCCAACTCTCAAACAATTAATTACTCTTCAACAACCATGAAAAATAACAATTAATACTCTACAATAATGTAAAAACTCAAAGTTTTGCTCATAAGACTTAAATGTGTAAGAGTATGAATTAATTCAAGAGTAGAGGTTGTTTTTAGCCATTAAACCTTCATACAAACCTACATTTATAATGTTCCACAAAATAGATCTGTTTGACTTCATTTAATGCTCATTAAATGTAAACTTTAGCTTTCCAATGGCTAGTTTTTCTGTCAGAATTCTAAATGTAGCGGCTGCTACATGAAAGTAGCGGGCGCTACTTGCCTTGGGCTGAAGAACTTCACAACTATGATTCCCTTGTATCGGTTGTGAATCTGGCTGTGTACCGAGTACGATCAATTTGTAGCGGCTGCAACTTTATGCCCTATTCCTCCAAAAAGCTACTGGACCTCTAAGTTCCCTTAGTTGAGACTGCTACATCCCCGTAGCGGGCACGACTTCTTGTTGCCTTAGACCTCTGAGCTTCTAGACTCTTTAATCGCGGTTGTGACAGGTTGGTAGTAGCTACTACTGCCTTGACCAATATCAATAGTGGCTACTACACCATCATAGCAGACACTACTTTTCCCTTACTTCAAAACTTGAGCTACTGGACCTTACTGGATCCCTTAGTAGTGGTTGCGAATGCTTTTGTAGTGATTGTGACTTTCCTAGTCATGGCTGCGGCTTTTGAATAGCGGCTGCTACTTATGTCCTGATCTCAAACTTGGGCTACAGTCTCTCTTAGTAGCGGGCGCTACTTCCTTGTAGCGGCTGCGACTTTTCTGCAATATGCAATTCTGAAATTTTGTATCTTGCACATAAACAAATAAACATAATTAGATATTTAATTAGTTATTTTAACCATCAAAATGCGTGTGTTAAGACACTAAAGGTCTAATAATTTTTCCCTTTTGATGGTGACAAACAACCATTAAGTGTAAGTGTCACGACCCGCTTTCGCAGACTACAACTGTCCTAGGGCACGGGATATGCCAATGGCGACCGGCACCCATAGAACCCATCAATCTCATCAATACAAATCTCATTCTATAATAATATTGCAGCGAAAATATATCTATAAATAATATTGCAGCGGAAACCCATCATCAATCACATAACAGTAAATATATCCAATCACTCACATAAACACTATTCATTTTGTCACTCTGTCATTCATTTTGTAACTTCCATAATCTTATACATTTGTACTTCAAAATGTCTCATACACTTACATAAACAATCTATCTATACCATTATACAATACGTATGGAGCATCCAATATACATATATAAAGATACAGTATTTAAATTAATTACACTGGCTTTATTAGACTGCAGAATTCCTTGGAGAAACAAGAACCAAGAATCTGCCTCCTACTCTGCACCTGCAGAGAGTAAACAGTGAGAGGGTGAGTATATAAGATACTCAGTGAA
This sequence comes from Aleurites moluccanus, assembly GCA_948193065.1. Taxonomy (NCBI): domain Eukaryota; kingdom Viridiplantae; phylum Streptophyta; class Magnoliopsida; order Malpighiales; family Euphorbiaceae; genus Aleurites; species Aleurites moluccanus. The sequence goes on from CANXYC011808653.1 coordinate 21,127, forward strand.
TCTATATGTATCGCCACTAAGTATAAGGTTTATAGAAGGCTCAATGATATCAAAAGCTCAATATAAGCAATCACAGAACATAATGAAAGAAAGTGCCAGAATAGGCCAATATAGATATCATAGAATCAATAAAAATAAGGAAAACAGATAAAGGGATGGATTGTATGACATTATACAATCTCTAGTAATCTGTATGGACCATATATGAACATTTAGGTCTCTTGTATATCAATATATGTATCATAAGACTGATTAGGTCTTATGGTTAGGACCATAACCCTTCCTAGCTAGGGTACCAATAATACAATATGCACAAGGTTGACAGTATTTTCCCACTACCCTGTCGAATCGGTAGCTCTATCATGACGTATAAGGATCAATATCAAGAAACAACATATCAGTAGATACCATGATGCAACAATGGCATCCTCCAGCTCAATAGACTCAATATCAATCAATCAATAGAATCGATAGTAAATCAAGTATCAATAACTCATTAGAATCAATTTAATGAGTATAAAATCAGTAAGACATCAATAACAATCGATAAAACAATGACCAAAGGTCTAACGACCAAAAATGGAAACAAATATAATTTTGTCATTTTCGGCCAAAAAGTTCAAGCAATTGGCATGCCATTGTCGCTGGCGACAGTGGCATTCAAATGGTTGGCCTACGAAATTTTCGGCATGAATTTGGTGCAATATCGATATTTGCCCCAAATATCAATGAACAAGCATATTAAAAATAATTTATAGGCAACAACCACAATTCAATAATCTTCAACAATCACATCAATTTGGCATGGAAAAACAAATCCAAAATTAAAGCACAATATTTGGCAAAATGCTACAATTAGGGTTCGGCCAAATGGCCTTTTCACAAATGGATTCCAAATGGCATTTTATCAATTAGGGAAAGTAATTTGATGTATAGTAGACTCATAGGGCCAAAATCGGCGATTTTCTCCGAACGAATTTTCTACAACGAAACAAACATCAATTAAACATCGATTAATACCCAATTAAATTATTCTAAAGCCAATTTACACATCCTAATCCATATACACAAAATCCAAAATCACAACTTCAATTTAGGGTTTCAAAATTAGAGAAAATTGTTTAATGTATCAATTGATACAATTAAACCATTTACCCAATCCTATTATCATCAAATCAACCTATTTAAACCATAAAAACCAACCAATAAACAATTTACACAAAATACCTCATTTTGGCCGAAATCCACTTTTCCTCGTTCAATTTTTCTTTATTTTCTATGGCTAATTTTGGTAGATAAGTGTTTGTATGGTTTTAGTTTATGATTTTCTACACATTTGCTTCACAAATTTGGAGCAAAAATCATTTGAAATGGAAAAGAAATTCTCACGGGTGGAAGAGAGAAATGAAAGAAAATTTGACCAAATTTGTGCTTATATAATAATACAAAAATTGGCAAATTACCCTTTTGGTCCTCTAATTTTCCAAATTTTGCTTTTGGTCCTTTTTCACTCGGTAATTCATTCCGATAATTCTGTCGAGAATTAGAATTCAAAGTGAACATTCAAACATCATATTTTTATTAATATTAATTAATAAAAATAGTTTCAAAACCGTTCTAAAACTCAGACTGTTGAATTTATACTATTCACCGAATGTACCCTTTATTTACGGTTTTGCCATCGCTTATTTTATCAGTGTTCTTAAACATTTTCTCATATTTCTTTTTACTGTATTCACACATGAATATACATTATCACTTGCCTTCAATCCAAATTCAGAAATTCATCCGTCGACCGTACTGCTATTTTTTGGCAGTAATATCGGTACCGACGATTTCTGAAAAATTTTCTCGTTTTCGCTCTAACTGATTTTCTAAAATTATCATTAGTCATTTTAAAATTTAAATCCACATATTGGGAACTTATTTCACAGAACTTGTTACCAAAATTTTTAGGGTATTACAGCAAAATGAAAAATATGTGAATATCTAGAGTTTTGTGATATTTTTGACAAAACTCCCCCTCAACAAGTGCATAACAGTTTTTGAACTTAAAATATGGCACATTGTACTTATTTCTCCCTCTTGATTTGAAACTAATAAAAAAAGTGAAGTTCAAAGGGAGAAAATGAAGTTTTATAAAATAGAATGCATGATTTTGTTGCATAAACTTTAAACAGACTGCATAAATCATTCAAAATATTGCATAAGTCATCAACATGTAACATTAAACTTCTACACAAACCAATACACCACCAAAAATGTTGTTGTGAGGTCTCGTCCGAGCATCGAGGTGCTCTTTTATGGTGATTTTCTACGCAATAAAGACAGCTTTTACGTTACATTTGCAACTTATCTCTTTAACTTTTATTTTGAAAATTTTTGTAGTGTCACCACTTTTATTTTTAAGTGAAAAAGAAAAGGAAAACCCAATTTGACACCAAATTATAACCCAAAGATAAAAATCACTAGACCTTTGAACCGGGACTGAGTTCAGGGACTAGGTTTTTAGTTTCAAGTAACTCTTATTTTGACTTTGCCTTTAATAATTGATTTATAAAAAGTTATTTTTATAAACATGTTAGATGAATGATATTTATAAGATGAATGAAGCATAACAAGTAATATAAACATCCATAACATTAAATAAAAGAATAAAAAGGTAAAGCATAAAAGGTCTAATTATTACATCAAAACCCAAAAATAGGGGATGTCAACTCTAGCCCTTATGAGAATTCTAGATTAACCACACATTCCCTAAAACAATATAAAATTAAAATTAAATACAAAATATATAGATTTAGAAAAAAGAAGATTTTTTTTTTTTGTGTTTTTGGATTTGAAGTTATGAAATAGTTTGCCTACGTATCCCTTTGAATGAAAATCAAAACTCACGCAGTTCTCCCTTGTTGCAAAGGGGTTAGGTATGATTTTAAGAAAAGTCTAATTTTACTTCTTCCATTTTATTATGTTTTGGTTCTTTAATTGATGCTTTACCAATTTAAAAAAAAGGTAGAAGAAGAGAGATGTAGATTAATTTGGAGCTTAGAATATGATATCTTGTTTCGCAACTTGGGCGGAGGGCGTCTTAGAATTCTTCCAGATCAAAGTTTCACTTTTATTTAGGATAATAAAATCAATTCAAAAGTCTAATTATTGTCCAATTTTAATTACCAAGTTAAATTATTAGTCAAATTAACTAAAAGTGATGCTAAATTGATTAAAAAAGAGATCAATTTCGGTCTTCTTGTCACGACTGAACCTGGGAGCTGCGACGGTCCTAGGGTACGGGTGTTGCCTAAGCTACCAGTACTACGAAGAACCCAATTATCTGTATGATATGGCAAGCAATTCAAATAATCAACTCAAATATAGCTTAATATTTTTGCAAAAATTTCGACAGCATCTCCTCTAATATGAGACTATACCCCGCTGTAGAAAATGCAAACAACACTCCTAATATCAATTTATTATCAACCTCCAATATCAACTCAACACACATATATATATCAAACTATATACATCTATAGCATAATTTATATGTATAACTAAAAGAAATACAACCACACACATATATGTCCCTATTTAAGTTACAGTACCATGGAATCTCTAATAATATATAAATATTTACATATACTAATTAAGACTCGAGTATTACATGATACAAGTAGCAAAATTTCAAGGCGAGGATAGATAGTGCCAATGGAATTCGAGTCTCACTGCGACCCTGAAAAACAATGACAACTATAGGGGTGAGTATAAAAATACTCAATAAATCTACATATATAAAAATGCAATAAATGTTCATAATACCATTATCGCTCACAAATGACCTGTAGAATAATATAAGATGACAAATAAAGGGTGAAACAGATTTTCATATGAATATATGATATAACAGGATTGGATCCAATGAATAGTGCAATCACACTATAATAGCACAATCGTGCATAATCCAATGTACGTAAGGGAGATCACTCCTTACAGCTAGAAAATATGACACCCCTCCATAGCAAGGGTCCAATGAATACCAGTGTGCACATGGTCAATAGAATTACCCGCTACACCATCGAGGTAGCTCTGTTATAATACCATATGGGTGTGTCTCCATAAAACAATAAATTTAACATAAATTTAACTCATATAGGGGTGGAACAATCCAATATACATCCATAATGAATAATAGAACAAGTTTAGGTCAAGTGATAAAAATAGTTGACGGGCCTAATTGTGCTACCGCAATTGGCCTAGTTAACTATGCTATCAATGGATTCAGGTAGACCATGAGGTACCATTTTAAAGTTTAGGGAAAAACTAGATTATTGGGCAAAGTGGGGGTTCAATTGGCTTTTTAGGTTTCATTTTATAGCCAGTCAAAGTTTAGGTCGATTTAAGTCATTTCGGTGGGCTTATTTCGGGGTAAAAATGCAGTGTAGGTATTTTAGGATATCAAGTGTTGGTTTATCATTCCAAATGACATTTTATAAGATATATGAAGCATATCATGCATAATTATACATATAGACTTACCTTTTATGTAAAAAGTTCACTTTACCCCCAAAGCACAGCTCGCAAGCCCTAATTGGCTCGCCGCTCGACATTCCCAACTGGAGTACCCGACGGTTCACCTATTTCCAAATATAACACTCCGGTAAGACATGAAAATATTACAAAACACATTATTCACAGCAAAATACATCAAGCATACACAATATACATCATAGACATCACATTACACAATTAACACTTTTTCCAATCCTTTATGCATCAAACATATTTCTATCACCATATTTGACTTACATTTCATATATTCATCACTATTATACCAAGTTAAGAACTTATATACACTTAGTTCAACATTCCATAACAAACATACACCTAATTACAAGTTTACCTTCCAAGTACTTATATCAAACATCACTTCCACATCTAAACTTATACATTTGCATTGCATACACTATTAATCCATAATCAAACTCTTCCTTCCTAAATGCTTCAACTTAATACATTAAACCTATAAACTCAATATGGTTCGTCCTAGTTAGAATTCACCCCATTTATTCATTTTTCAATACCAATCATTCAAATAACCTAAATACATATCAAATGCATAACATTAAAACATTCAGACCTTTAAACACCAAAGCACCACTTCATTTTTTTGAACACCATCATTTTTCGGCCAACCATGGATTTCAATCAAATGGACTTATTTCCATCAAATGGATAGTAATTCATTACAAACACATCAAATATAACACATTTGAACCAAAACTCCATCAAAATAATACATTTGAATCTTACCTTTTCCAAGTTAGGGTTTCCTTCCAACTTTTGAGTTTTCTTTCAACCTAAACACATATTTGATACTAATTACTATCAAGGAACATCTTAAGATCAAAATTAAACCAAAAGAATGATAATATCACTTTCTTCTTCAATAGTTCTTTGAGATCTTCCAAGCTTTGATTTATCAACTTTTCTTGATTTTTCTTTGATTCTATGGTTATAATTGTGTTTAGAATGTTGGAATTAGCTAGTTTGGATCAAGAAATGAAAGAAAATAACTTGTTATCCATGAAATCAAAGGTGGCCGAAACCTTGCTTAAGGAAGAAAGAGAAAGTTGAATGGAAAATGGCTAAGGAAGAAGAAGAGGTGAGAAAAATCAAGCTAAATATCATGTTTATGATCCTATACATTGATCCTATAGCAAAAATTATGCAACTTAGCTTACTAACCATTAAATTTTTGATCTTTTCATCCAATGGTTTAATTTAGGTTAACTTAAAATGGTTACCATACACTTGCATACACCATATAAGTCCATATACCTTAGGAAAAGACTATACTACCCTTAGTTCGAATTGGATCCCTATTCGAATAACTTTTCCCGGAATTATTTTCTACCGGCTTTAATTTTCCAATAATAATCCATTTGACCATTGTACCTCTATTTTCACGTCCTAATATTCTCTTTTACTATCAAATATAATGTTAATTTCCACTAAAAACTCAAACGTTGTGAAATGACCATTTTACCCCTAATTCACTAAAAACTCAATTTTACCCGATTACTTCCTAACAGCCTTTAAACCTCCTCTATTCATACAAACACATCATACAATATGCATACATGTCAAATTCAAGCATAAACATATAATAAATCACAACATTCAAATCAAGTCAAAAGTTCCAAGGTTGCCCTTTGTTGTTCAGGTTCTAGGTTTTAACTAAGGTGTTACATTCTACCCCCTACAAATAAATTTATCCTCGAATTTACTTTATGGTTATAGGATAGAATAAAAACCTGACACATGAAATAGATGGAAGTACTTGTATCTCATCTTAGCCTCACTCTCCCAAGTACACTCTTCTACACTTCTGCTACACCACAGTACTTTAACCATTGGAATGCTCTTATTCCGAAGCTATCTAATATGATGATCCACAATCTGTACTGGTGTTTCCTCAAATGATAATGCTTCATCAATTTCAATCTCTCAGGGTTGAAGCACCTGGGATGGATCTGGAACATACTTCCATAGCATAGAAATGTGAAACACTGGATATACGTGACCCGTATTAGGTGGAAGTGCTAGTTTTTATGATACATTACCAACCCGATCTAAAATCTCAAAGGGTCCAATATACCTTGGTGACAACTTTCCTTTCTTTCCAAATTTCATCACTCCTTTCATGTGAGAGATCTTCAGAAATATATGGTTACCCACTGCAAATTGTACATCTTTTCTTTTTGGATCCGCATAACTCTTCTGCCTGCTAAAAGCAGTCTTTATCCTTTCCTGTATAATAAGAACTTTCTCCATTGTTTCTCTGATTAGATCTGGTCCCTCTAACTGCTTTTCACTTGGTTCCACCCAACATATAGGTGATTTGCATTTTCTTCCATACAAAGCTTCATATGGTGCCATCCCAATGGTAGAATGGTAGCTATTATTATAGGCAAACTCTATCATTGGTAGGAAGCGATCCCAACTTCTTTTTAAATCCAACACACATAACCTCAACATATCCTCTAATGTCTGAATAGTTCTTTCTGACTGTCCATCTGTCTGAGGATGAAATGCAACGTAGTACCCAATGCGTCCTGGAATTTCTGCCAAAACCTAGAGGTGAACTGGATACCTCTATCAGATATAATCATTATTGGTACCTCATGTAACCGTACAATCTTGTTCACATAAAGTTGTGCATACTATGCAGTTGTATAAGTTGTCTTTACCTCTAGGAAGTGAACTGACTTGGTCAATCTATCCACAATCACCCATACAGAATCATGCCCCTTCCGTGATCTTGGCAATCCCACCACAAAATCCATCATTACTTGTTCCCATTTCCACTATGGCAGCTAGATCTCTTGAAGCAAACCTGAGGGTTTCTGATGCTCAAATCTCACATGTTGACAAGCTAAGCACTTGGAGACAAACTTTGCTACATCACCCTTTATGTTTGGCCACCAATATTATTTCTTCAAGTTATGATACATTTTTGTTACCCCCGGATGAACTGTGTAAGGAGAGTAATGAATCTCTTTCATAATATGTTCTTTGTACCCCTTAACATCCGGAACACATAATTGCCCTTTATATTTTATCACATCTCCTTCAATAGAAAAATCAGGAGCTTTACCATCTTGAACCAAGTCTCTGATCTTAACATACTGTGGATCTTTATTCTGGGAACTCTTTATCTCATTCATAAGCAATGATCTCACTTGGAATTGTGCTATCACTGTCTCCTGCCCCTGTGATTCCGAATCCAAAGTTAAACCCTTAGCCATTAACTCCCACAATTCTTGTACTAAGGGTCTTTCTAAGGCAGTCACATGTGATAAGCTTCCTATTTACTTCCTACTAAGAGCATCTGCCACCATATTTGCTTTTCCAGGATGATACAAAATCTGGCAGTCATAATCTTTCAGTAACTTGACCCATCTCCTTTGCCTCAAATTCAATTCTTTCTGCTGCAAGATGTATTTTAGACTCTTATGATCAGTATAAATTTCACATTTCACCCCATACAAATAATGTCTCCATATTTTTAGAGCAAAGACTACTGTTGCCATTTCTAAATCATGTGTGGGATAATTCACTTCATATTTCTTCAACTGGCGGGAAGCATAAGCAATTACTTTCCTATCCTGCATCAAAACACTACCCAAGCCGATCCTCGAAGTATCACAATATATAACAAAATTGCCTGCCTCAGAAGGAAGAGTTAACACTGGTGCAGTGGTTAAACAGGTTTTAAGAGTCTGGAAACTCTTTTCACACTCCTCACTCCACTGGAACTTCACCTGTTTTCGAGTCAACTTTATTATTGGTGCAGCTATTCTGGAAAAGTCTTTAACAAACTGACGATAATAGCCTGCCATACCAAGAAAACTCCGTATCTCAGTGACTGTAGTGGGATGTGGCTAATTAGCAACTGCTTCAACTTTCTATGGATCTACCTTTATACCATCTTTGCTAACAACATGCCTCAGAAAATACTACCTCTATCAACCAGAACTCACATTTTGAGAACTTTGCATATAACTGATGATCCCACAATATCTGCAATGTGACTCTGAGATGCTCCTCATGTTCTTCTCTACTTCTGGAGTACACCAAGATATCATCAATGAAGATAATTATAAATTTATCTAGAAATGGCCTAAACACCCGATTCATCATATCCATGAATGCTGCTGGAGCATTTGTCAATCCAAATGGTAGCACTAGAAACTTATAGTGCCCATACTGAGTTTTGAAAGTTGTCTTTGAAATGTGCTCACCTTTAATCCACAATTGATGGTACCCTGACCTCAAATCTATCTTGGAGAAGAAATAAGCCCCTTGTAACTGATCAAACAAGTCATCAATCTTGGGCAAAGGATACTTATTCTTCACTGTCACTTTGTTCAATTACCGGTAATCAATACACATTCGCAGTGACCCGTCCTTCTTCTTTACAAATAATACTGGTGCTCCCCAAGGTGAACTGTTAGGCCAAATAACGCTTTTGTCGCACAATTCCTGTAATTGTTTTTTCAACTCCTTCAACTTTGGTGGTGCCATCCGATACGATGGAATGGATATAGGATTAGTACCAAGATATACCTCAATCTCAAACTCAATCTCCCTCTCTGGTGGCAATCCTGGAAGATCATCTAGAAATACATCTGAAAACTCTTTCACCACCAAAATCTTCTCTAATTCTTCAGATACCCCTATAATGTCAACCACTGATGCTAAATAAGCAATACATCCCTTTTTCATTAGCTTTCTTGCTTGGATTGTAGATACTAACCCCGATATATGGTTGTTAGCCTCCCCCTGAAAAATAAACTTTTCCTGTCCATCGAGTCAAAACTTTATTCTTTTTATTGCACAATCAATCGAAGCCTTATGAACAGTCAACCAATCCATACCAAGGATACTATCGATCTCTAATACAGGTAACTCAATCAATTATGCAGGCAAAGATCTATCACAAATTTTCATATCACAAATATCATACTTGTACCCTACAATAATCTTATCTCCCATCGGTGTAGCTATCTCTAAAGGAACATGCAAAGGTTTCCTACCCAACCCCAATTTCGTGGAAAAAATAGGTGATACAAAAGAATGGATTTCACCCTAATCAAACAGCATATAAGCCACTATATTATGCACAAAATCATACCTATGACTATCTTGTGAGATCCCTGGGTCTGCTGCTGAGTAACTGCAAAAATACACCACTGGCCCCTACTAGCTACTGATTGTCCTACTGATGGACTCTGCCCAGCTGGTCTACCTCTGCCTGTACTCCCTCTACCCATCTGTACTGATGGTAGGGGTGATCCTGCCTCTGAAGGCTATGAAACTTTGGGCAAAGGGCAATCTCTATAAAAATGCCCAAACTGTCCACATCTGAGGCATGCCCCTGAATGTCTCCTCCCGTAAAAAGCACATGTGGGCACTGTTGACATCATCTGAACTGGTCCACTAGGGCCTCGAAAGTAACTAGGAATAGGAGGCCTCATACGAGTACCTCTACCAAAATCCTGTCTGTAACACTTTAGCCTAAACCCTGATAGGGACCTTTAGGGAAATTATTTTCCTTTCTTTATGATGTGTTAATATTATATGTGAATGCATGGAATATATATATATGCATGTTATATGACCTATTTTTAGGCCTAGAGTTGGT
>CANXYC011808662.1:0-53580 GCA_948193065.1 Aleurites moluccanus
ATATATATATATATATATATATATATATATATATATATTGAGCCAAAAAAGATGAAGAATATTTTGTAGCTTTTGTAATGAGATTTACTTGAAGAAAAATCAAAAGCAAGAGTCAATCAAAGAAAGGAAAATTGGGAGGGTGATGCTGTGGCCGACAATGAAGACGTGAAGTGGGCCCAAAATTCAAGGGTTTTCTGGGCCTGGGTGAAATGAAATAGGCCTATATAAACTTTGGTGTGTAATAGAAGTGGGCCCAAAAGAGAACCCAACCAGAGGATGATATATAGTAATCTAAATATTCAGCTAACGTGACACGTGGCGGCATCAAAACCTTATTACTACATGTCCAAGGTGGTCCACATGTCAACGCCTTGTCATTCTGCATATTTCATTATTATTATAATTACTATTATTGAGATTTTAGATTTTTCTAAAAAAAATAAAAAGATAAAATTGATGGCTAAATATATTAAAAAAAAAAAAAGGGGGTCCCACTCCATGCACACCATGTGCTTTTGATTTTGACTCTGTAGCCAACAAATTAGGTTCGACTTCATTATATATTGTCTTGTTTTCACGCAATCACTCACTTAAAAATCAAATGATATTAGTTCCAAAAGTACATCAATTAATAGTGATATCGAAGATTAAAAATTTATATTTTTTTATATGTAATATTGATATAAAAAATAAAAAAAAAAGAGTAGTGGAGATAAAAAGTAATATTTTTATAATTAAATCAGTTAAAAAATTGATAAAAATAAAAATTTAAAAGATCAGAAACTCGATCAAAATCGATTCGATTAAATTGAAAAAACGATATATATATATATATATATATAATTTGATATTTATTATATATGATGAAAATAATTATAATGCAGTTATGATTAAATTAATAATTTATATAAAATTATATTTTTAATGATATTAATATATTCACATTAAGTTAAAAGTTATATATATAGTAAATTATGGACATTCACTTATTCAAATATCTATTCACTTAATAGGATAATATATAAAAAGATTATGATTTTAACGTTGGATAGATTTTGGCGTCAGAAAAAATTGAAGTGAAATTATTAAAATTTTCTTCATTTATTTTAACTCAAAACGACGTCGATTTTTACTTGATAAAAATGATGTTTTTTTGATAAAAAATTTAAAAAATAAAAATTAACCCGTCCTAATAAAAAAATTAGTTTGATTTAATCGATTCACCAGTTAATCAGTTGATTCATTGATTTTTTATCTAATTATTTAAGGACAAGTAAAAGGGATTGACCGACTCAATTTTTTATTTAATTTTTAATTTTTTAATTCTACTAATCAATTCGATTCAATTTTAATAATCATGATAAAAAAAGAGAAGAGAGGTGGAAGAGAGCAAAAGAGAAAGGAAATTCGGGAGAGAAGACAAATTCAAATAAAAGAAAAAAATTATGCTAAGGTAAATTTTTTTTTATATCTTGTATTATAAATTTTGTGAAATTTATTTAGATATATTTAATTTTTGAATTTACATTATTAAAATAAATATTTTATAATAAATTAAAATATATAAAAAATTATAATTTTCAATTGAATTTCATAAAATTCTGGTAAAAATTATTTATATCAAACAAAAGTAAAATAATATATTGTATTTATATTGGTTAGGATTGGGAGAATGATTCTTTATTTAATTAGGAATATGTTATTTGATTCACTTAAAAGGAAATATAATAAGATAAAAGTGGGAATTTACTCATCACTTTCAACGTATATGCTCCTCTTATTTAATGTTTTTGTGTATGAACTTATGGCTAGCATCATGTTTTGGATTTTCAAGTGTTTTTTTTCTAGGGAAAGGTTTTGGATTTTTCATGTTAGCATAAGAAATTTTCATATTTGATTTTTCATTTAAATAATAATAATAATAAGTAACAAGTAGAGTGACATACACACAGATCGTCAAATTTATTAAAATCAAATTTTATGAACCAATTTGAATTTTACGTATTATTTTTTATTTTATATTTTTTTTATATGTTATATTAATTTTTTTTAAATATTTTGATAGTTAATATTTTTATATAAATAATATGATAAAAAATAAAAAATATTAATTATTAAAATATTAAAAAAAATAATATAATACATAAAAAATAATACAGAACAAAATATTCAAAATATTTGTGTTAAAGAAAAAGCTTCACAACTAATGCATGGGACAGGGTGAGTTGAAAATCTAGGCTGTATTGTACTTCACACCAAAACCAACTCCTTTATTGCTAACCAAACCTTAACACTAAGTTAAGACTCACGTGGATTAATTACCACTAATTAATCTTAGCTCTACTACAAGCTAAGCATTTTTAATTAATTATTATTATTATCTCAACTTAATTAATAATATTGCATTTCCTATAAGTAAAGTTTAAGTGTCGAAATGAGTATTAATTAGTATTTCTCAGGCACCATATATTTATTTTTTCAATTTGTAAGTAAATTATAAGACTATAGTTATATTAACAATTGATTTAAATATTATTCTTAATTTTTTAAAATTAGTATTTTTTGCATCTTTTTCTTATATTTAATATATAATTTAATTATTATTTATCAGTTAATAAGAGTGAGCATTCGGTAAAATTTTAAAAAATCAAATTAATAAAATAAAAATTTTAAAAATAGAATCGAATCAAACTGAATTAAAATTTCACATAATTAATCAAATTAAATTAATATATTTTAATTCGATTATTTCGATTCTTTTAAACAAAATAAATATATAATTATTAAAAATATATATATTTAAATATATATACATATAAATAAATATAAAAAATATATATATTTAAGCCAGATCGATAATTTGAGATATTTTTTGAAGAAAACCGAACTAAAATTGAATAGACTAAAATTTTCAAAAAGGTTAACTAAATCTAACAAAAAATATTGAATAAAATCAAATTTGATTTAATTTTGGTTTGGTTCCGTTTTTCTCACTCCAATCAGCTAGTGGAAGAGGAGTATGGCCACAAATTGGAGATATAGGCCCAATTCATATTTTTAATTTTCAAGTATTATAATAATTTTATGGGCTAATGGATAGAAATCTATAGCCCATCAAGTATCTGATTTGTGTCTAGTCCAGCTCTTTGGACCGGCTTGTGTTTGTGTATATTATATGATCACAATCCCTGCATAGATTATTAAATAACTTCTCTCGATTTGAAAATTAATTTGAGTTTGAAATCTTTACTGTCCTAATATTTATAAATTTATATAATAATATTATTTTATGCAAGGAAAATATTGACTGTAGATCCAATAACAAGGAAAATTACAACAAAAATGAACAATGATGCCTACATGGAAACATAAGAAAAAGTAAACACCTTGTCATCCAATAATCTTTAAAAAAAATTAATGAAATTAGGAATTTTTTTTTAGTAAATTTAATCAACTACTTAAATTATAAACTATTAAAAATAATTAAATATATTAAATAATAATTATCACATAAAATAAATATAATAATTTATTAAAATTATAGAGTATATATTATAATTAATGCGTTGATATATTAAAATATCATTAATTAGTTAATAATTTTACGTGAATGATTAAATTGAGTTAAATTAAAAAAAAAAAAATTAAAATTAATATAATAATAATATATTAGAAAACAATATTAGTCAATAATTAATCCAATAATTGAGGAATTATTATCAATGTAAAAAAAGGAAGTAAAATTTTAATAAGAAAACGTGCAAAACAAAGTTTCTAATTAGATTGTGAGGAAACCTTTTCCCTCATAATTGATCCCTTTTTGTGATCAGCATGCCTACCAGCCAAAAAGTTTTCAAAATTAATTTTTCTTATAATTTTTTTAAAAAAATATAAAGGAGTGTTTGGGTTTGAAAATGAGTTTTAAAAAATGTATTATATTTTTTTTTTCATATTTTTAAATTTTAAAATAATATTTTAAATTAATTATTTAAATATTTAAAAAATTATTTAATATTTTTTTAAAATTTAAAATTTAAGTAAATCCAAACAGAGTGTGAATGAAAAAAAAAATAACATTTTACAAGTAGTGGGCTTTGGGCTCTCCTCTACCGTTCTCCAGAAAAAGAAAAACCAGCAGCAAATAGGGCGCACGTTAGCACCTAAACTCTTGTTTTTCCATTTTTCGAAGCTCGGAAGCTATGGCTACTCCCGTTAAAAGAAGATTATTTTCTGATCAATCTGTAAGATTTTCGCTAAAACCCATTTATTTATTTTAACGTTTCTTCGTACTTTGACCTGTAAAGCAATCATTTTTTAATGTCAATTTTGGATTTTTCAGAGGGGGACTGGTGATGAAGTTGTGGAAATTGATAGCTTGGAAAAGGGTTTATTATCGGAATCGCGTGGTGGTGGTGGTTCTCGGGAAGAAAGTGAAGCTGATGATGATACAGTGCTTTATACAGCATCGTTTGAAGAGATGGAAGATAAATTTGTCAAGTACCAAACGGCGCAATGGGTTATGTACTCTTTGCTGCTAATATTGGCTTGGGGGATTGGGTTTTTCATGCTTCTGTATCTGCCTGTGCGAAGATATATCTTGCGGAAGGATATTCAATCCAGAAAGCTCTATCTCACCCCTAATGCCATTGTATACAAAGTAAATTAGCACTATCTCTGATTTTATTTTTCTTTTTTTGGTTAAGTTTCTTGGCGATTTTGATTGAAGACTTGATGTGTTTATTGCTTTTCTTGAATTGAAGTGAATTGTGTTGGCTGAATGTGCAATATGTTTTGAGTCCAATTACAAGTATTTTCTGTCTATTTTTATTAGCTGACGCTTTGGTTTAGTTCAGGTTACAAAACCAGTAGCGTTTCCATGTTTTGGGGTGTTAAAGAAAGAGAAACATGTTTTATTACCTTTAGTTGCAGATATCATAGTTGAGCAAGGTAAGAACTTATACTTGCATTAAATTTTGGATTTGTTGTTGATTTATAATCCTTTCCAATTTTCCAATTAGGATGCTGCATATATCTATCTAAAACATTGGGAAAATGAAAGTTACATCTATCAAAGACATAATCATTGATAAAAAAAAGTCTTGCGCAGTTTATGATGAAAGATATCAAAGGCATATTTTTCTTCAATATTTTTGGTTTAATTGGAAATTTGTATAACCTTCACTGGGAAACGTGTTCTTCATAACTGTTGCCAAACTATTGTATCCTATTTATTTCACAGTTCTTATCATCACACTTTTGAGTAAAAGGGTTGCTTTCCAACATTTCGTGGAGACAATTCTTTCTGTTTTTATGGTAGAGAGTTCGTTTCTAGGCTTTGCCATTGTTTCAACCTTTTAAAGTTTTACAAAGGCTGTCCAATTGCTGTCAGGATATTTGCAGTCTCTTTTTGGTGTTTTCTCTCTGAGAATTGAGAATGTTGGTGTAAGAAGGCCACCAAGTGATGATGTTCAAATTCAAGGCATTGCAAATCCAATTGCTTTCAAGAAGGTATTATCTCTTAGTCAAATAGTAGTTTCTGTAAATTATTTGAAAAGGAGGGAATTTACCACTTCTTGTCCGTGCTGTCCTTTTCAGGCTGTCTTGGCGCGGCTATCATACATGAGAAATGAAGTTGGTTCTAGACAAA
Organism: Aleurites moluccanus; assembly: GCA_948193065.1. Lineage (NCBI taxonomy): Eukaryota > Viridiplantae > Streptophyta > Magnoliopsida > Malpighiales > Euphorbiaceae > Aleurites > Aleurites moluccanus. The sequence goes on from CANXYC011808662.1 coordinate 5,648, forward strand.
TTTCCACAATTGAAGACATTCCTAGTCTGATGATGGGTCATTCATTATCCCCTAGGGTATATGCCAAATTACTTCAACAACTTTCATCTCTCTCTCTCTCTCTCTCTCTCTCTCTCTCTCTCTCTTCTCCCACCTTCCAAAAAATATATAAGTTTTCTTCTTGCACGAGTTAATAAAGACCTTTTTTGTTGGGAACACAGGCAACTCATAACATGGACCTTCTTCTTTTCTGGCTCTTTGATCTGTGTACTTTTGGGTATAATTTCTTGTTCCTCATGTTGGTGCAGGTGTCCTCATCGAAGTCTCTCAGGCATGATTTGCTTCCTAATCCAGGTGACTTAATGCTACTACAGAAACTAGAGGAAGTTGGAAATTCTGTGAAGGTAAATCAGAACAACATTCTCTGTAGTTTTTTTGGATCATTGGTTGAGATCTTTCTTGTTATAAACTAGTTCCTGTTGTTATACTGCAGAGAGTTCAAACTTTAATTGAGGAGCAACAGACGTGATCATCAGAACTGGCTGATGGAGGTTCTGGAAAAATAGTAGATTGAAATCACAAATTAATTTTACTTTTATTATCTGTTCCACTTTTATCACTTTTATTATTTTTCTCTGAATTTAAGGTTATAGTTTTCTTTTGAAGGCCAGTACAAAATTGTCCTTAGTTAGCAGAATTTAAGCAGTTCACAAAATATTAAGTCCCCTTGGGCTGTAGTTTGACCTACCCATTGCATTGACTTGCTACCAAGCTTTCAAGGAGACATGCTTAATGCTAACATTTTTTGCAAGCTTGCCTACGAAAGCTAGGATTAGTTTATTCAGCTTCCCATATAGCCGAGATAAATTGTGGCTTTAAACTTGGAGGTATTTTGGTATAAACAGCACCAGATGTCGTTACTGATTTCCATAAAATAATCTTTCTGAAAGACAGTCATTTAACATGATGTCTAATATAAGTTCTACTTATTAGTACAAGGAATCAAGGATAGTCCACATTCAACAAGCTTGGTTTTGTTATTTTAGATAAGATCTTGTTGGCAAAGTTCACTTTTGTATGACCTCATTCTTTATTTTCACTCGGCTATTGTATTCCTATCAAGTTTGTCTACAATTCTAGCAGATAGGTAGAGTTGCATCCATATGCTCAACTTATTGATCCTTGAGTGTGATTGCTGCTCTTTGCTTTTCAGTAATTTATTTCCAATAACGTGTCGGTCATGTTAAAAAAAATAGGTTGTTATCGAATGTTAATGCAAACATGGTTTTGTTCTGCAGGATACACTCTTTGAAGCATAGAATTGGAAGCAGGCATTTTACTGAAGCAGTTGTAAAGCAAAAAAATTATTTATTTAGTACTATTCTAGGGTTACCATTCCAAAAGTGATAATTTTCTCAACTGGCACATAATTGAGGAGTCAAGTTAAAGTGAGATATTTTACTCTAATCTGAATTCATTTTCAGAGATAACAGCTGGTTCTACTTGCTACTACTATATATTGTTGATGAGATCCATTGAATTAGTTTGTTTTTGTTGGTCCACATGTACAAAATTTTGATGAGTGAATGGTTGTGGCTGATATACATGGTTGATGTATATGCACAATTGTCCATTGTCCTCAAACCCCAAATCCAACCCTTTTACTATTGTATTTGTGGGGTTAAATTGTATTATTATTATTACTATTATTTTCCGCTCTTGAAACCCCATTTATCATTTTCTGCAATGGGGTGAGAGTTGTACATCATTTCAGGGAACTCAACGTGGAGACTAAATTCTTATTGGGTTTATTATTTTTTATCAATAGACCAAACCAAGACCCAAGAAGTTGGCCTGGCCGCTAACTAGAAACTTCAAATTTTGCCTCCTGCTTGAAATACTGCGGAATGGTTTTTGGGATCAAACCAATCAAAGCCTTGTAATTTTGTAGAGTGGGCTTTTTATTATACCTTCTGAAAAGTTACCTGAATTGGGTATTCATCAAATAAATCATAAATTTTTTGCACATTGAATTTGAAAATAGAATGTGAATGGAAACGAATGTTTTCATTAAAAAAAAAAAAATTCTATTTGAAGTTTATGTTATGTATAATTAAATAGTGTTGTAATTATGATTTTTTTATAATATTAAATAAATAAATTTAAAAATAAAATAAAATAAATGAGCCAATAGTAAAAATTGTCTTATTATTTAAAATGATGATGATTATAAAAAAAAATAATTTTATTAATATTTTTATTTTATTCTTATTTCTCACACCAAAAATTTAAAAGTAAAAATATTACAATTCTTGAAAGAAATTAGTATGTCAGAATTTTTATTTTTCATCTTTTGCATTATAGATTAGTACTTCATAATTACGAGCTAATTTTCGGTATTTGAGTTTCTAAATATGAAAATTAATATTTTAAAATTTTATTATTATCAATTTAAAATTATAATTAAAATGTTGAAAATTAAAATTTAATTTTCAACATCTAACCCTCTAAATTGATGATTATGTATTAACTATTAATAATTAATAATTATTATTGGATCAATCAAACTCTAATAATAAAAAAAAAATAATTTGTACTCACGTGAAATGAGCATTGACTTGAATCGTCTGCATGATTTTGGCATGACAAATGTGTCTGTCATCGACAAATTCAGCCAACATAAAAGATAACACACTTTTAACATGGTTTGTTGACATCGGCACAATAATTATTTAATAGAATTTTTTTTATTATTAATTTTATCGATAAAATTTAAATTATAACATAATATTTAATATTTTTTTATTAATATTTATTCAATTGTGTTAAATATATAATTATAATATATATAAATAATCTTATATTAATTAAATGATTTATTACGAGCATAACTCAATTTAAATTTTTCATGTCATTTTATATGATAAAATCAAATTTATTAATACTTTGATTTTAACCCATTTAGACTCCTAGGTTTTTGAGAATTTGACAAATTATTATGTCTATTTGGTATTATGTACAATAATTGGTATATTTTTTTTTTAAATGCTATTGCTAAATATAAAATGTTTTATAAAGTATGTTAAGAAAAGAATAAAAGGAAAATATACTAAAATGATTCTACCATGTTAAGGGAGTTCTGATCTGTCATGAAAATGAGTTATAGATTACATAAATAATTAAGTGATTTGTGTTGTCTTCTATGATTATTGCCCCAAAAAATAATCTATTTAAGCAAAGTATTAAAATTGCTTCTGTTCCCCTCCACCATTTTCAAAATGTCGTTTTCTATTAAAAATTTCTGTAATAATTCTATTTTAATACATTCAAATAAAAAAATTATAAAATAAATTTAAAATATCAATATTAAAACCAACAAATTACTAATTTATTCCAGTGGTTTAAATTTATATTGTAGATTTTTGAAAAAAGAAATTATATAAAAATCCTACAATTTTTACAACAAAATTTAGGTAAATTTTATCTGAATTAAATTAATATTCCTTCCCTTAGATTCTTATTATAAATCCCTTACTTTGCCTAATTGGCAAATAACAAATTTTTTTTATACTAGATTATAAGTTAATAAACTTATTTTATAAGTTGATCTTATCCGATGAATTTAGGTGGAGGAAAATATTTTTATGTTAGGTTTAAATTTAATCCGACCCAAATGATTGAGTTTAAATTTCAATTAGACTCGAACTTATTTTAAATATATATTCTTAGATTTAGTCTGGTCAAAATTATCTATAGTTTTAATAACTTTTTATTAAATAAAGAAAAATTGGTAAATTAAAAAATTTAACATATTAAATATTAAAATTTTAGTGAAAAATATTTTAAAATATAAATATTATATTTTAACATAAATTTAATAAAATTAGTCAAATGATCTATTAGTTAAAATATATTTAGAATATAAAAAGTTATAAATTCTACTACTAATATTTAATTTTTTAATATATATATATATATATATATATATAGGCATATAGTACTAATTGCTTTGAAAGTATGGTTGTAATTTTATTCTTTTATTAAGCCTGCCTATTCTTTATATTTACCAGCAACATTGTATTTCTTTCCTTTTTTTTTTTTTTTAAGAGTTACACGTGGTTAGATTTATAAGAGTCCTAATGTTAGTAATTAGTGTTATAAAGAAATATAATTTTTTTTTGAGATATCATATTTATTTTTAATGAATCGTATACCTAATTGTTAATGAAAAAATTTAAAATAGAAATCTATCATGAGAGCCAAAGATCTTTACTACCCAATACTAGCTTGAGTGGTAGCATCCTTATATTTCAAACAAGGACGAAATTCGAAAATTAATGTTCGGTAAATTGAAAATTAATCTTATTTAGAAAATTAGGTTTCAATTAACTAAATAAATTTTTTTTACAAACTAATGATATATTTAAATAATTTTGAAAAAATCGATAATTAATTTTATATAAAAACTGTATATAAATAAATAAAATATTATTTTTTATAAATTAATAGGATTTTTTTTTTAACCCACCTCAACTGTGTAATTGCTCTGTACCTTATTTCAAATAATGGGATGTCTGTCCTTCTCACTTTCTTTTGGTCAATAGATAAAACCATTTGCTTTATAGTTATACTAATATTCAAATTTTTCATAGTATGCAAGAATGGATCATGAAACCTTTTGATTCCAAACTCCCATGTCATGCTGTTAACCAACCGAGTGCCCCATAGGACGTCCCCCACTCTTTGATTATTTTTCCTATTGGTGATTAGTGTTTTGGCAGTGGAAGTTGCAACTTACAGACAAGTGTTGGTACTATTTTTGTGACAAAATTGTATATTTTTCAAGAATTTGGTTTTGAAGAAATGAAGTTCTGGCTTACCAATTTTTGACTTCCTTATTTTACTTATTTGTTTTGTTAAAGGATTAAACTCTATGAATCCAACTACTACATTAGTGTCTTAGCATATATTTGGTTGCCTATAACGTATGTATCCTTAACTTTTTCAAAAAATCTGTTTTACCTATTTAAGGTTGCTGATTTTTCTTCTCTGTAGCCAACCACCTCTTTTAAAACCCCCCATAAAACCACCCTTAATTTTTAATATATATGTAAATTATTTATTAAAAATATTTTAAAAATAATATATATATATATATATATATATATATATATATATATATATATATATATATTCAATCATTAAATTTTGAATTTAACACTTTAATTTTCAATATTTATAATAAAATCATCTACTCAATTAACAATTATAGGCTTTTCATTCACAATAATTAATTTTAATTGGAAAACTTGTGCTCAGTTAGATTGCTTGCATTCTTTTCATGTGATTTATCTGTGCAATGTGTGCTAGATTTTGAAACAAAACTTCTGTACTTTGGGAAAGTTAATAAAATTGATAGGAAAATGTCATTTTTCAATCATTGTAAACTCTTTCTTAAAAAAAAAATCAAATCAAAACTTATTCCCAATATTTTGTGGGTATTTGTATTCTTGAGGATTTAAAACCCATTAACACTGTGGTATATAGTATTTTTAAGTGAATTTACTGTTTAACTTGTTATTAAATAAAAAAAATTTAGTAGGAATTTAATAAAATTTTTTAATACAACTATTAGCTTTTTAGTTATTAACAACTATATCAAATACGTTTTAGTTATTAACAACTATATCAAATACGTTTGGTTAGTTATAATTGTTAACTATTATGTAACTGTTAGATAATCAAATAGCTGTTAATTATAAAAATTTTAATTTTAATTTTTTTTTAAAAAAATTCATATTTATTTAAATAAAAAAATTAAATTATTTTTTTAAAGTAATATTCAAATAAAAAAATAAATATTAATATTTATCATTAATAACTATTAAATATATTAATATCTAACAAGTAACAATAATTTTATCAAATATTTATAATAATAAACTATCAATCACCAGTTATCAGTCACCAGTTATCTAACCGCTAATAAATATTATGAATAATTAAATCAAACAAAATCTTAGAAAGTTAAATTGAGTTTTTCATAAAATAAAAATAACAATTTATTTTTTAAAACAAAATTTTACACAAAATTCATTATTTAATTTCAAAAAACAATTGGTTGCCAAACTTCATGGATGGAGAGTCACATGCTAAACAAAATCTTTATTAATTGAACCATTAAGGCTTATAAATAGACAAGGTAATAGGATTGACAATGGAGTGAGTTTTACTATTTCCATCACCATCTTCGTAAATTAAAACCTCATTATATTTCTTCTCTATTTCCTAAGAGATTAAGATTTTGGTACCATTTCCCTATTCTTATGGGTATTGAAGTCTCCACAATACTTTATGAGGCACAAATTTTTATATAAAAATTAATATTATATATTATATATTTTATTCATTCATTATTTTTTTTGACTTATATTTAATATTAAAAAATAAATAAATTAAAAAATTCTCAATAAAAAAATAAATATTCAATTAAATAAAATATAATTTTTTGATAAACTTATTAAAAAGTTTAACTATAATTAAAAAATTTAATCTTCATATAAATTTATTAGAATTTTTTATTGTAAATTTATACTTATAAATTAATATTTATTGATTAATATATTAAAATTTAAATAAAAAATAAATATTGATCATAAAATTATAATAAATTTTTTTAAAATTATTTAAAAAATAATGTTATAAAATTGATAATTATGGCAATAAATTGATCCTAAGAACTAGAAGTTTGAGAGCAAAGTTGCATGTGGATGTTATGGTAACATGGAAGCATAGTCTCTCTCAATTACATGTGTTAATTGTGTTGGAATTTTTATTTTTATTTAAATATTTTAAAATGATAGTTAATAAAAATTTAATAATTTTTAAATAATAAGTTTAAGTTGAACTATGATTATATTAATTAGTCAATAATTCAAAGGCCGTGGATGAAATTAGTCATTGAAACACTAAATAATACTTCATTCTAATTTATTTTCATTAGAGGCACTGTTGTATTTTCTTAAAATGTACTTTAGGAAATGGTATAAAATATTTTATTATTAAATGTAATTTTTTTGAGGTATTAGCTGGTATTATAAATTAATTTTTTATATAATAAAATTTTTATAAATTAATATTCGATAAATTAATAATTTTTATTATATAATAATTTTTTATTTCTCGATTTGAATTATTAAATTAAATTAATATTCAATTAATTAATATATTTTTTAATTAATATAATTCATAAGTTTCAACGATATTAATTTATTGAGATTTTACTTAATTTAATTGATATAAGACAAAAAAAAATAAACTTAAAAGGTCCAAATAAATCACTTTCTAATATTATTAAATCAAAATTTGGTTGGGGGATAAAAAAAAATTAAAGCCATGAGAGACTAAAATTAAAACCATGAGAAACGGGTAATTAAATTAAAATGAGGGACTAAAATGATTTAAGAAGGGAAGATATGGGCAGAAATGACATTTTACAATCACGAGAGTGCCCTCAATTATATATTATATAGAAACAAAGGCCATTCTTTTAAAAAATAAAAATCCCACACGCAAACACAATCGATAATTAAGCAAATATTTCTGGTCATAGATCTCTTACATATTTCTGTTACATTTTCTTTGCTCTGTTTTTATGTTTATAAACTCTAAATCACAGTCTCTCAGTCTCGCAATTGTCACTCTGTTTCTCAGAATGCGACCCTTTCTCTTTGCTTCTTCTTCTTCTATCATCTCGTTCTCCACTGTACTACTTTTCTTCATTCATTGACAATTTTTTTTATTGATTTTTGGGTTTTGGATTTGAACTATCTGTGAAGTTGTGAGAGAGAAATGATGGGTTCAGGTTCAGCTTCCTTCTCTTCTCCGCTTTGTACGTGGCTTGTGGCGGCCTGCATGTCTGTCACGTGCTCCAAGGAAAACTGGAACAATCCCCACGCGTTTAATCCATCGTCATCGAGTAACCGACTCGGCCGTTGGGCTCGTAGAAGAAGGGCTCTTCTTTCCAAATATAATAATACCGGCAATACTGTTGCTGCTGATACTGGTTTAAGTTGTGAATTTCTGTCTAAAGGTTTGGTGTCTTCTTTGTGTGGATCCAGCTTTCAAGGATTGATGTCTTCTTGCTTGGCGTTTGAGCCTTGTAGTCAATACTACAGCTCTAATGGCCTTTTTGGATCCAGAAATCTCAATCGCAAACAGCGAAGACTCGATCGCTCTGCCCATTCTGGTAATTTATTTTTCTGATTTGTGTTTTCTTTTGCATTCATTTGAAGTTGGATTTGATGTTAATTACTGCTCTGATTTTCTGATTTTGTTCTTCTATTTGCATTCTGTAATTGAATCTTGATTTCCTCCTCATTTTCATTGATTATTGAAACTTTACATGAAGCAAAACATCAATCTACAAACCTTGAATTGAGTTTGAGAGAGTGGTTTGCCTCAGTTGTCATTGATTTATTTTTTTCTCCTGATTAGGTTTTATGAAGAGTCACTCCTCTTCTCTTCTTTCTGCGCCTTTACCAGCAATTTAACGAAGTGGGTAGTTTCAAGTACGCTAGCATGAATTGATGCTAATTTATCTGCTATTTGCTCGGTTTTTATCCCATTAAGATATTGATGGAGTAAAGGCCGGCAAAACTAGCAAAAACTAGGCAGCTTTATTTTATTTTATTTTTTTCTTTGGTTAACAAAAATTAGGTAGTTTTATTTGCATGATTTCCCCCATGTGATGCATTCTTGAATATGAAATGAAAGTTGTAGCTTTTGCAAAGTACAGAAATAAGAGAATAAAGAGTCCTCATTATTGAAGTCTGAAAATCATGCCTCTCTCACATGATAATTGCAGTTGTCCTGCCATCTAGTACGTGTAATTGGTTACTAACTACATGCATATGAAACATGTATACCGTCGTGGTTTATCTATTCAAAATTTTAGGGGAGGTCATGGCAGTAGCTGTGCAACCTGAAAAGGAAGTTGCAACAAAGAAGAAACCCACTATGAAGCAAAGGCGAGTGGTTGTGACAGGAATGGGTGTTGTTACACCCATTGGTCATGATCCAGATGTCTTCTATAACAATCTTCTTGAAGGAGTTAGTGGCATAAGTCAGATAGAGGCTTTTGACTGTGCCCAATTTCCAACGGTATATTTTATTCAAGATCTCTCATCTTCTGTTGATTGCCAAGAATTTCTTTTACTTACCTTTGTGGTTTATTCTCCTACCTTTTGCCAGAGGATTGCTGGAGAAATCAAGTCTTTCTCAACTGATGGATGGATTGCACCAAAACTGTCCAAGAGAATGGACAAGTTCATGCTTTACATGCTTACGGCTGGGAAGAAAGCCTTGGCTGATGGTGGTATCACTGAAGACATAATGAACGAGTTGGACAAGGCTAAATGTGGAGTTTTGATTGGTTCTGCAATGGGTGGCATGAAGGTAACTCTGAGATTCCCACAGGTTTAGATACATTAATCTATGACATTAGATAACGGTTAGAAGCAAATTAATAAAGTGTACTGACCAATTTAGATTTGATGCCTTATTGCAAGAGCAGCAGCAAATCTGTATGTTATTTTGTCACCAGCTGTTGCCTATGTCAACTTAGAGACAGCACCAGCATTTTTTATGCTTTAGAAAAAGGGGAGCTGATGCTGTTTTCATTTTGTATTATTTTCCGTGTGAAACACTTGCTTCACAATATCCTATATTAGACTGACAGAAATATCAGACATGCCAAAAGGCCATTCAATTTATAATATAGCATTGATTTATATTGCTTATTTGGGTGATCATGAATAGGTTTTCAATGATGCAATTGAAGCATTAAGGATCTCATACAGGAAGATGAATCCTTTTTGTGTACCTTTTGCAACTACAAATATGGGTTCTGCCATGCTTGCTATGGACTTGGTAGGCTTTAATTTTATGAGAAGTGCAATACTGAGATTCAGCTTAATGATTTTGGTAATGTAGATTTTAATTATTTTTTTTTTTATTTAATTGCAGGGTTGGATGGGGCCAAACTATTCAATTTCTACTGCTTGTGCCACCAGCAATTTTTGTATATTGAATGCAGCAAACCACATCATCAGAGGCGAAGCTGTGAGTGTCTTGCAAAAAACATGTTGAACAATGTATAAGATATTCTACTATGTGTATCTATTTTTTATTTTTTGTGAACAAGCAGGATATCATGCTTTGTGGGGGGTCAGATGCCGTAATTATACCTATTGGTAATTTCTTTCATAAGTTCTGCGCTACACATCTTTACCTTATGCATTGCATGTATTTAGCATACTATTTTCTCATCTTCGGTGCAGGCTTGGGAGGTTTTGTGGCATGCAGAGCACTTTCACAAAGGAATGATGATCCTACAAAAGCTTCCCGACCTTGGGATATGGTAATATATCAATATTCTTTGGTGATTCTTGTTTCTTAACTCCCACCTGGCCACCTGCCACGTTTTCGTTCTCCATATCTTAGAATATGTGGAAAATTAATGATTTTAAATATGACATTACTGAAGTCAGTGAGAGAAAGATTTGGTATATATAAGTGCATGAATTGCAATAGATAATTATTAGTCTCACAACTGAATGGCTAAAATATCTGTTTTATATGTGACTTTATAGATTATATGATTTCATTGCTCAATTCTCTCATCATGGGTTTTAGTTGTTTGAATGCCACAGTCAAGAAGTTTGGAATCTGAGCTTCTGTACTTATGAAGTTTCTAAAATTTCTGCAGAAGTCACTGATTTGATTTTTGCATGTTGTTATTGGACGTCATTACCCAAAAGCTTCAATATTTTACTTTCTAACCTGATATCTGGTACCTAACTCGAATGAATTTTCTGGTGATAAACAGAATAGGGATGGATTTGTGATGGGGGAAGGAGCTGGTGTTCTGCTTTTAGAAGAACTAGAACATGCTAAGGTATTCACAATTAACTCTGCAAAGCCATGCCAAGGGCCCACTATTTTCCTTTATTCAACTTGGTGTCGGTATTAAATTCCTATATTTCCAGTACCATTTAGGACCAAATTCTCTGGTCTCGATATTGATGCATTTATTAACTTTCATCATTTGCCCCTCATTTTCTTGAGCACTCCTGGTCTTACTTCTGAGTTTTAAAACAGAGAGATAGTAAGCTATAAAATTAGAAGGAGAAAAAAATTGTCCTCGAGTAGTCAATTGATAGGATAATTTCTAATTTGCAGGAAAGAGGTGCAAATATCTATGCAGAATTTCTTGGAGGAAGTTTTACTTGTGATGCTTATCACATGACTGAACCACATCCTGATGGTAATGTGTAACTTTGTAGTTACTTGCAATTTTATACTGGTGAAGTCTTGTGTTGGAATGGAATTTCTAAGATATGCTGAAGGGGTGTTTTATCATTTTGTCTTGGTTTCACATTTTCAGGCATTCTTATGTGGCTTAGCAAATGAGCTGACAACAGTATTTTGTTATTATCCTGAATCCATTTGGTATTGGATTAATGGCTAAACCGGAGCTTGCATTTCATAGTGCTTCTGCCATTTATCATGGCTACAATTGGGGATTGCCAATTTACCATACTTATTGCTCGCATAGGTTGTCCAAAAGAGAGTGTGGTAGTAGGAGTTAGTGTAAACCTTGCGCTAATACTTGAGAAAGGCTATCCAAAGTAAATTCATCTAGTGGTCTATCAAGGCTCTCCTGGACCAAGTAAAATGGAGAAAATGAAATGTGTAGCTTAACCCAACTATATCGGGATTAAGGCCAAGTTGAGTTTAATGCCTTATCAAGGCAAAAAAGGGTAGCCATCAATGAGCATATAGATTGGTTTGACAGTAAAAATAGTTTGTATCAGGCACTATTGAGTTGAGTTTAATTACATAGGATATTTGGTTAATCTGCTGCCTTGTGTTTTGTTAGAATTTCTGTTAGTCCGGCACTTTCAAACTCCGTGACTTTATCATGTAATATATTGTCTTTCCCATGGTGCATTTCTGTCCAATTATACCTTACGAGTTGAGTTGCAGTTTGCTGTATTAGTCAATGAAACTGGTGCTTTAGAATCCAACAAATGTCTGTTCACAACAACTTTTGTTTTGCATATTGATGTGAACCATGAGTTAGAGATTTTAGGAATTTATCTTTGTTTGGTTCTTTGTCAAGTATGCCCTATTGTACATGCCATGCAGTTTAATATGATCCGGTGAGCACATTGGTTCTTTCTTGCTGAACCATCACTTAGGTTTCTGATTATCTGCATTGATTCTGAGTTCCTTTAGAGGAAATTTTGTAGATAGAGCTGAATTATTGGTGTGTGGCATCTGAAGGGCTCACCAGTGCACAAAGTGCTCCCCAACTAGTATTGGGGTTATGGGGAGAATGAGTGCAATGGGATGCAGCTTTTTTCCCTTGTATTTTGCAAAGTGGCTGTTTCCATGCCTTGAACCCGTGACCTACAGGTCACCAAAGGAACAATTTTACCCGTTGCACCTGCCCTCAGTTTGTGGCATCTATTTTTCAAAATTATTCTGAAGGTTCCAACTACCAACATCATAGTATTGAATTTTTTATATCTATAGTTGCAATATACATTTCTTGGTGGACATTTTTTTTAAGCCAACTAACATCCATTTTTCTCGCCAAACAGGAGTTGGTGTCATTCTCTGTGTAGAAAAGGCATTAGCACAATCTGGTGTATCCAGGGAGGATGTGAACTACATAAATGCACATGCTACTTCCACCCCAGCTGGAGACCTTAAAGAGTTTCAAGCTCTCATGCATTGCTTTGGCCAAAATCCTAGTGTAAGTATGATGAATTCTTGCTTATCATGTGCCTCGCCTCTTTCTAACATTACTGGTTTATAATGCTTAATGAGATCTCCCCTATTTACAGTTGAGGGTGAACTCCACAAAGTCTATGATTGGCCATTTACTGGGAGCTGCTGGTGCTGTGGAAGCTATTGCAGCAATACAGGTAACCAGTCTACAATTGTTGTTTTCTGTTTTAACTCCTAGCTATATTTGCCTGAAAGTCGCTTTCTTTCTTTCTTTCTTTTTTTTAGTTTTGAAAATATTGTGAAATCAAATTTGTGTATACTAGAAAATGGGGGACAGACTTTACACGCCATATATGGATTTAACATTTTCTGTGGAATGTAAATTTTAAGGCCACCAAATTACCTAAAAAATCCATAAGTCTTTATGTCAACTTTAATGTAACCTTTCTGCGAATTATGTTCCCAACTTAGGGATGGTGATGTCAATTGTATTTATTCATTGTGCTAGACTTTATTTGGGTTGCTGGTCCTATATGGACATGATGTAGCACACTAACATTTTTATAGCTCCTAAAATAGACATGTGACATTTAACATTTCTGGAAGAAAAAAAAATCATTTTAGCATTTATTACATTAATAGAATTTATAGTATTTGGTTTTATCTTCTTTTCTTCAAGTGTTTGATAATTGTTGAAATGATGTGTGATTTATGAGTCATTGGACATATTAGTGTGCAACTGTGCATGTTACATTCATGTGTTGGTACTTGCTCGAGTGAGATCAATATAAGTATGAAATGTAACTGACACTGATTCCCAGAAGTTGGGCTACAATTAGAAAAATTGAAATGTGGGGCCTAAGTTGACACAACTCTTGGGTTTTTTAAAGTAGTAGGCCTAGTTGTTTTTTTTTTTTTTTTTTTTTTTTTTATTTACCTCTGATATAGAAGGGATATTGCAATTGCATCTCCCCTATGGAATTACAAGTTTAAGCTATAAAGTGGCAACCTTCCCAACACACTGCCCTTGATATTTTGTTTGGTTACATGTATAGGCAATACGGACAGGATGGGTTCATCCAAACATTAACCTGGAAAAGCCAGATCAAGAAGTGGTATGTTTCCTTCTATGCTTTTCTGAGTTATCTTTCCACATGCCTTGTGGGATGGTTTACTCCTTGACCACGGTAAAATTGAAATTTGACAATTTGTTTATGCATTAATGCAGGACACAAGTGTTCTGGTTGGCTCAAAGAAAGAGAGGTTGGACATTAAGGTTGCCTTGTCCAACTCCTTTGGGTTTGGTGGCCACAACTCATCAATCATTTTTGTGCCATACAAGTGAAATAGGGCTGCTTCGACTTTGCTGTATTAACATGGAAGGTGTGTAGATCTTTATTTTTTTTATATTTTGCTTTTTTTCAGTTTTAGTAATTGAATATGATATGAGAAAAGGACTGTGCAGAGATCTTTAATTTTTTTCTTTTTTCAACTAAGCCAAGGGTAGGGTTATAGAATACTAAAATCCTAAAAGGAATATGTAATAATATCTGAGATTTATATTCTGATCCTGCCATTACTATACCGCAGAGATAAAAGTGATCTGATTTCAGCAGGGGAAAAAAAACAGCATAATGCGTCTAACAAGTTGAAGATGTCTAAACTATTTATTATTAGCTCTATGACTGGTCCCTTGCTCTTGTAAGCCACTATAATTAAAAGTGGAATATTAATGAAATCCTCTGCGTCTAGTTTTTTGTTCAATCAGTTAGGTGAGTTTAACATTTTGAATATTGCTGATAGACTGTTAATCTCAGGAGGATCAAAGTTGAATCGTCTATTCGGTTGGGAAAGGAGAATATTCATGGTCCAGTGAAGTGGGAAATTCTCTTGCTTATGTTGTTTTCAGAATTCCCTCTTTGCAGTAGGCTTTGATAAACTTTCGAGACGCTGAATCACCAGTGAAGGCCTTTTTTAATTTTTGTTCCATTTATAACTAGATGGCTGATCCTTGTTTCAATACTCGATCGTAATGAATTTTGAGTCGGCAGTTGGCTAGGTTACCTGACATATGGTGGTTTATAAGCATACTTATGTTTTATTTCACATGTTCTCATCTGTATAATTCCCGTATCCTAATCAGGGATAAATGAATATAAACAAGTTTAAATCTTTTTTTGGTTCTTTGAAAGGCCTAAACAGCACAAAATTTTTCACCAGTCCTTTCATTTCATATGGTTTCCGCAGCCACTAATGGTTGAAAAAATTGAAAATTTGGGTGCGACACCTGAACCCTTGACAAAAGTGAAGAACACCAGGAAATTAGAAAGGGAGACGCTCATTTCAGCCCTGTCAGCCGCAAACTACAATGATAGCATGATGGATCAAATTATGGAAAGAGAGACAGCAAATTACGATCCAAATTGCAAATCGATCATATCATTGAAGAAAATCAGTGAATTGTTGTCAGCAAAGTTATATTTGTATCATCAATAGAATTCTCGCACTATATCGTTTATATATACACGCAAACATAATACATTTTCCAATATGGAAGAATATCCTTGCCTTTATAACTCAAAGCAGGAAAATTTGTATGAAGGAACAAATATCTTGCAGCTTAATGTCTGGCATGAATATCAATGTAGACAGGTTCTTCACTTGCTTTTTCTCTTGTTGCCTTTCTTTTGACTCTTAGATCTCGTGAACTTCATTGAAAGTGCATTTGACGAGCTCTTGCCCTCAAGCTTCTTGGTCATTTTAGCCACCCTTGCCATACCTTTCCTAGCAGCTGCACGATGCTCTGGTCTACGGCACATCATCTTGCGATCAAGGGGCCAATATGCGTATGGTTCAAGCTTTTGGCCTTTTCTTGCAGAGTGCGCAGAAACACTGCTCACATCAGTCCTTGCATCCGAATCATGATCAGAACACTTTTCCTTCTTTTGTTTCCGCCTCTCCCAAATTATCAATCTCCCATTAGAGTCTACCTCTAGCTCATCATCTGATTCTTGCTTTTTTTTTTGAGATGTTCTGATGATCTAAGAGCTGACCTTGTTTTACGCCGATCAAGTAAATCAAGTGGCTCATCTTCTAACTGATCAAATGAGTCATCTGGCAAGCGCTTATCTGATTTCCGCTTTCTATAGGCCCTGGATATCCATGGCATGTGATTATGTCATGTCATTTGAAGCAAGAAATATTGCTTTTGATGACTCAAAGTACTTGTGTCAATTAGGGAACTAACAGTAATAAAGAAGCTCTTGACTTGAGCTGCGAGGAAACCTTGCTTCGTCGACCATAAACAGACCTTGTACCCATATATTCTGCATTACTGTCGTCTGTGTCTTCTTCACCAAAATCAGAGAATATTTTTGTATGGTTCCATCTACTTAACCTGAAGATAAGGTAATCTTTACAAAATATTAACAATGGCAATTTAATTGAGACAGAGATGACTACGGTGTGGATCTTAAGTTGGGTACCTTAATCGCTTAGTAGAATATACAACTTTCAAAAAGGTTATCAAAAATTCCAGACTTGAAATTGATTTGCTATTTTATTTTTTGATGGATTGTAATCTTCAGTATCGCAACAACATAACAAAAATCAAAAAGTGGCATGCATTTATCCCATTCATCAATATATCACACTAAGAAGAGCATGGTTCTTTGCTCAAAAACAATAATTATATGAAGCAAGATTTCATACAAACAGAGCATGTGTTCAAAATCATCATATTAGATTATCATAGGTCTCGAACCAATGAAGATCATCCGAATTACAGCAATTGAAAATATTAAGACAAGCTGTTGAACATGAAATTTGTCTATTATTTATGCATAGTTCCAATAAAAAGAGTAAGACCTGGATGTAGTAGCTCTTGACAGGTGAGATCTAGCTTCCTCGGAATTAGCTGCAAGCTTCTTCTCCTTATGTTCTTTTATCTAAATTCATCAAGCATAGATTAGACAACAAAATGATGATAAAAGAAAATTGCATATTAATAAAGTATTCATTCAATCAACCTTCCGGATGTTAGTAAGTAGTCTCAAATGTTCTTCAAGCATCACTGCCTTGACAGCTTCCAGACCACACTTCCTGACAAGCATTTCTAATAGATGCTTAACCTGAGAAGAGCTCATAGGTCATAGATAGGAAACGAGGATTTGCACCATAAGTAAAGGATACAAGGATTTGGACAAATTTTTTACTTTGTGACCTGATTACCAATAATCAACGACAAAGCTACAACAGACACAGAGTTGCACTTGCACTTGCACACATGCTGGTCAATACTGCGTATTCACAGAACCCTTCCAGAACATCTTAGCCCAACCCTTAATACATCCAAAAATGATTCTCAAGATCAACTTAGATAATTTGCCATAATAACAAACCCCAGAAGGTTAATGACCTATATGTTAAACTGAAAACTGCTAGAGCCTAATAAAGAAGAGGGATACTGATCGGGAAGGATCGAGAACGAGTATAAGAGACAAGATGTCTGGTCGTTGGTGCACAAGGGGATTGAATAGGGGTTCTATCTTCTATGTCAACCTGGCAGGTGGTAAACCATGCTACTTAAGAATCAAATGCATATATAAGAGATAAACCAGAAGACTGTCTATACTGCATTCCATAGATGAGAAAATTAGATGAAGTACAAATTCTCTAAAAAATTTCACAGAATACAGAATTCAATGTCAAAAGCAATGCAAATCAATTCTTATGTAAGATTAAATTAGGCAAACACAAACCTTAGCTTTGAAATGGTTTTTGGTGTCATCTGGCCATTTCAGCAAGCCTTCCACCATGCTCCTCAAGTGCATCTGCAGTCCTCCACACTGTGGTTCGGCCACCAGTACCTTTAACAAACCTAAATTAGCCTGCACCAAGACCAAACTCTAATAATACTCCAAACTCTAATAATACTGGCAAGGCCATTCATAATGTAAATTAAAAATGTTCACTTATATCTGATGAAACACACTTTAATTATTTCTCGGTTCTTCACCTGAAGGAGGAGAAATGTGGAAGGAAGCAACTTGTAAGCGGCAGAAACAAGGTCTGAAAACTCATAAGCCAAACGAGCTAAACCTTTCACAGCAGCACTGACCAAATGTGGAGTTTCTCCGGCCATGCCTCCAGCTACCTGTGACCAACAAAAAAGCCTTGTGATTCAAAATTAAAAAGTAATGTATTCTTTCTTATTTTTTAAAAAATTAAGCGAAATATTTACCCACTCGCTAAGAAATTCTTAAATAAACTTAATTCATAAAGTTAGATTATAAAATAACTAACTATAATATGATATATCGATGTATTAATTATAATATATATTCATAATATATTTATAATTTAAATATTTAATTATTATATTCACCTATATAATAATTATTATTTAACAAATTTTTATTTATAATTTAAATATTTAATTATTATATTTATCTATATAATAATTATTACTTAATATATCTCGTCTTTTAACCCTTGCATACTCTAAGATAGAAGCGTCGATTTTGTTTGCACAAATAGTGAAACAACTATTCGAGTTCGGATCTCACTAGCGGCATCACTTGATTTAGAGCAAAACCGGAGTGAAGACGGCTTTCCGCTCACGGAGATCCGTTGATTCGTAATTAACTCATATGCTATGTACGAACATCCTGCATCCACATTGCTAGCTATCCGTCTTCGGTCATATGCTATGTACGAGCATCCATAGTTAATGTTAAGGGCCCATGTGTGTTTTTTTTTTCTTTCTGAGAAATGGCTAAAACATAAAACTTCGTTAAATCAAGGGGAAGGCTGCCAACTTTGGAGGGGGATTACCAACCCAATTCAAAGGCAAGAATTAGTGCATGTTTTTTTCTTAATATTATACATTCAAATGATTTAATATTACTGTTTGATAAGTGGGAAAATAATTTATAAACGACTTTTATTTATCAAACTCTTAAACAAAAACAGTAATTAGAAATTAACTACAATCTATCATATCATTACAGATTCACAATCACAACCATCCCATCTTCAAGGATTAAGGAAACTGGGCCTACCACGACTCTCATCAAGACGATTAATCATGTACAGAGCATTACTAGTAACTTTAGCAACATTTGTGATCTTTCTCTTCACACCTCCTTTCACTTTGCTCTCAACTTCTTCAAATCCATCAACACAAGTGTCCTCATTCGTTAAAGCTGCACTCACCCAAGTCTCCGCGTTACTCATCTGCCACCGAAACGTTTCGCCTCTCAAATGTTTCAACTCCCTCAGTGTGCTACTCAACTCGTCCACCGTGTCAGATAATTGCTCTACACAGTCACTCAGTGCAACTCGTTCTCTCTTGGTTTTAAGTCCTGCAGAGAGCGCGGTTAAGTACTTTGATACTTTACTAGCCCGTGTGAGACTGACTTTCACGGCGGCTTGGGCTAGGCCTCTCGGTGTATTGGCGGCGCCGGAGTAGGAAGAGAGTGTGCGGATGCAGAGGTTGGGGTAACTGGCATGGAGACACGATGATCGGACCAGATCTTGCGGTGCATTGTGGCTGCTTGCAACGGCGGAGCAGGAAGAGGAAGAGAGAGAAAGGAAGAGAAAGAGAAGAATGGTGAAGAGAGAGAAAGAAGAAGGCATTGTTCACAGTTTCAGTAGCCGAAGCTGTGTAGGCTGTAGAGAATGGGACTTTGACAACCTGGGAGTGATAATAATTGTGACCGACGAGACATATTATAGGAGAGTAAAGTTCAAATATGGGCTTGAACTTGTACTCTAATTACAATTATGACAGTCCCTTTTAAAGAAATTTAATTTTAACATCAGGTTTAAAATATCAGTTCATTATGATATATTACTTCAAATTTGAAGGTAAAATTAGTATAAATTGAGAGATTTTGAAAGGTAAATTTTAAATAATTAATAAATTTGGTGTAATATTTTTGTTAATATAAATTATTTAAAATCTCTTATTTTTAGATTTTTTTATTTTTAAATTTAATTAAATAAATTATTATTTTTTAAATACTGTAAAATATTTAACATAAAATATATATAACTTTAGAAGTAGATGTTGGAATTTGAATTTTATTATTTTTTTATTAATAATAAAAAAAATTAATATTTAAATATATTTAAATTTAAGTTTAAATGAATAAATTATTATTTAATTATATATAATAAAATCTTTAAATGTTTGATTACAATGATAAATTATTCAAGTCAAAAAAAATATATTTAATGTCGGCTCAACTTTACTGGAACTTGCTATTTCAAATAATGATACATTTAATATTTATTTGATATTATTTTGATGCTGAAAAAAAAAATATTATATGTCAAATACTAATCAGTTATTATCTGATTTTATTTTTAAATAATTGAAAAATGTACTTTAATTTTTTTTTTAAATACCATTATTTTTTTATGAAAAATAATTTGATTTCAATATCAAACATATATTTTATATTCTTATTATTGATCTATTAAATGATAAAAATTGAAAGTAAATGTTTATCTTAATATTAAATAATATTTAAAAATTATTAGATACGGTAAGAATATATTTTTAATATTCACATTATAAATTGAATTAATGTATATTCATTAGTAAGAGAAATATATTTTTATACTATTTAATAATTTTTTAATATTTTTATGGATAAATATTATCTAGTGGCATCCACACACCCAATTGTGAATTATTTTGGAAAAACATGTAGAATAGGACACAACACTTGCGTAAATATAAGATTCACAATTTTTCTTTTCTTTTTTTTATTTATAGAGATATTTTCTATCAGTTTATACCAAATCGAATCGATTAAAAAATTAATAAAAATAAAAAATCAGAAATTTAATCGAAATCAAACTAATTAAATCTAAAAAAACCGATATATATATATGAAAATAAATATAATTTGATATTTATTATTTTTGATAAAAAAATCGACCTGCTTGAATTAAAAAATCAATCCGATTCAATTAATTAACCGATCAATTCTTTGATTTTTTTAATCGATTTTTAGAGTTAATTGGATCAATCTTTAATTTGATATCTAATTTTTTAAATTTGACCGATCGATCCTGTCTAATTTTAATAACCATAATTTATACCTTATTAAAATTAACTTTTCTATTAAAATGAGATAAGCAACACATCTTTTATATCCATATATATAAATGTATGTGTTTTACTATTAAGAGTCATAACTAAAACGCTAAAATTAAGAAATTTTAAATTTAAATTTTAATCAAAATTAAATTTATAAAAATAAAATAAAACATTTGATAAATTATAATATTTAAAATAAAATTTCAGAATTCATAAGTAACAATATAAAATAATAATTAAAATTTCTAGCTGTCATTATTTGATCCTCCAGCCGCTATATGTAATAGCTGCTAAATCAAACAAGCCCCACAATCAGCATTTTGTACAACATCAAAGTATTTGCCATTACATTACAAAAGTTTTGAGTTTATCTAGGCTCTGAAATAAGGCATGTGATATGTACAGAGTGACAGAGCCTACTTACAATTATACCCCAGCAACAACAAGGCCAAAATTTAGATTAAGAAAGGAAGATCAGTTGGTCCCATTAAGGAAATTTAGCATTGATTCCTATTGCTAATTACACCATGAAGCATTTTCATTGATAAATCAGTGCTAATGAAAAAAGAAAAAAAAAAAATTGGGACGCTATATTTATTTTTTATGGGTAACACACTTAATTAAAATAGAAAGAATTCGAATTCCAAACATTTACAGCGAGCTTTGCTCCTTGGTGATAAATCAGCCATATTCATATACTATATTATATGGTTTTCCAGATAGGCCTCTGTACCATAGTTCTCCTGCACTATAAAAGTAATGTTAACATCATCATTCAATAATAAATAAAGGATTAATTATATTTTTTTTTTCTAAAATAATTTAATATATTAATTTTTTTAAAATTTTTTATAAATATATTAACTTCTTTTTAATGAATATCATAATATATTATTAGACATTTTTGTCCAATTTTATTATTAACTAATCCTAAAATAATCAATAATAACAATAAAAAAATAGAAATGTCTTATCTTTTATTTTTAATTAATTACATTCTATTTTTATTTTAAATTTTTTTTTAGGGTTAAAAAATATATTTTTATATTTTTTGACAATTTTAAAAAATAAAATAAATAAAAATATTTTTATTTTATTTTTTAAAAATAAAAAAATTGAAGATAAAAAATAATAAAAAATATATATATTTTTAAATATTTTTACTTTTTATTTTTAAATTTGTCAAAAATATGAAAATGAATTTTTTATTTGTATTAAAAAATTTAAGAAGAAATACTTTATTTTATTTTTAAATTATTTTTTAAAATAAAAAATAAAAAAATATTTTTTATTTTCAAATTTATCAAAAATATGAAAATAAAAATTTTTAAAAAATATTTTTTAAAATAAAAATAAAATATAATTAATTAAAAATAAATGATAAGGATATTTTTATCTTTTTATAGTTATTGTTGACTATTTTAAAGTTGACTAATGACAAAATTAGATGAAAGAATGTATTAATATAATAAGACATTTATCAGAAAGAAATTAATGTATTTTTAAAAAGTCATAAAAATTTAATATATTGAATTATTTTATACAAAAAAATAGTAATTAACCCATAAATAAAAAATACAAATGGAACAAAATCAAAACCCACAAATAGATTCGTCTACCAAAGAACGTATGCAACCATGAATCGTTACTTCAATCGATTGAGAATGAGATCCTATTCTAAGTTCAAATCTCAACCATTTATAAAGTGTGAATATTTGTTGACAAATTGTATGAAATTTCTGTTTTATATCATAAATATATTTAGACATTGTCTGCTTAAAGAAAAATTTAATGCTCTCTTTTTTTTTTTTTTTTAAAGTACTATATAACCTCTCAATTTATATAATTTGTCTTGCATAACTCTATTTTTAAAAATGATTAAAAATACATGTTAGGCTATTAATAACTTAAGAATTTATTTTTAATTTTTTATTTTACATATAATACTTTTATTTGAATAAATTAAGTAAAAAAAACAGAAATAATACTACAAGAGAAATAAATAAATAAATAATAAGATAAATTTTTTAATATATTTTAACTGTTTTCATTTTTATATTATCCTATATCTCTCTTTTTTTAAAAAAATTTTGCAATTAATATTCTAAATTTTTATATTATTTAAAATATATTGACAAATAAATCGGCTTAAAAATTTGGATTAATTACGTTGACACTCCAATATTTTTCTATATAACACTAATATATCTTTCTATTTTCAAAATTATAATAAAATACCTCTATATTTTGATTTCGTTAAACAAATACGTTTTTATGTCCATTTTCATCCTTTTTTTCAGCCGTCAAATCTCTAAAGGTCAACTTTTTTATTAAAATATATATTTTTAATGCCTAAAATATCTCTATCCCTTTCATTACAGATATCAAATTTCACTGATTTTTGGTTTTTGTTTGGGAAAACCCATAATTTTTTTTCATTCCAGGAGAATGTTGAGAATTTTCTATTCTCAGTTTAAGTCGGCAGCGAGGTTGTTGCAAGTTGTGGTTTCATTAGCTCCATGCACTTCAATTGTAGCTTCTTTGCCAGGTCTCAATCTCTTCTCTTCACTGCCATCAAACCCACCGCGAAGCTATTCAACAATCTCTCTCTCTCCTCCTCAACCACCGATCCTATCCCCAAATACCCTCTTCCACTCAAAAAATCTAAAAACCCACAAAATTCCACTCCCAGCCCAGCCTTCAAGCTCCCCCATTGTTGAACTAAGTACTACAAGCAAGTCAAAGACGATATCGTCTCATCCGAAGGCGACCACTCTGTCCTCATTGGTGAAAACGGCATCTCGTATCTCCTCCCTAGAGCTCCATTTGTGGCGTTCTATGTCAGGTCTTTTTCATTACCTCCACCACTGATTTTCAAAGGTTTCTAACCTTCTGGAATCTTCTATCGGTGACAAGAAATGCTTTTGTTGATTTTTGAATCTGATGGAAGTACTTATCTATCCCTTCCTCCTATTGTTAGTGACGATCCTATTATCGCTTAGGTCTAGTCTTATATATCTACTATCCATATGAGTCAGTTCAAAGACTGAGTTGATGCAACTAATGAATTCACCTCTTTTGCCATGGACAATGATAAAAACAAGAAAATGATAATGGAAGGAGGAATTTTGCTTTTGTTGAAATTGCTTAAAGAATGACACTCCCCTATGTCTCAAATTACTACTGCAAATGTCCTTTTAAATATTGTCATTGATCAAGAGAGAGTCAGGACGATTGTTGACTCTCTTGGAGTTTTGATCATTGTTGGGGTTTCAAGTGATTCTCTAATGAAGGTTCAAATTGTAGTTGCCAATTTGATGGCTCTTATGACAAAATTGGACCCACATACCTAGGAAGAGTTTACAAGAGAGAACGTAGATTTTTTTTTCCTTTTTTATTTTATTTTTTTTGTATTTACTTTTTGGTAATAATGGTGATTGTGGGTATGTTTGATGGTTTATGGATTGATTTTGTTCTTGGGTGATTTCAGAGGTTATAAATTTGAATGAATTTTTTATCATTTTCGTGGTGGTGGTGGTGTAATTGTGGTTAGAGAATGAATTTATATCAAGTAACAAACAAGTGAAAATTAAAATATAAATAATAAATATTATGAACTTTTTTATATTGATTTAATAGATTTTTTAGCAGAATGATCTTAATTTTTAACAGAATTAAAATGTAGAGTTGTTTTAGTATAATTTTAAAAATAAAGAGACATATTAATATAATATAAAAAAATACAGATGTGTCAATATAATTAATCTAATATATAATTAACCCTATATATAATAAGGGTGAACAAGTGCTTCCGTGCTAATTTGGCTTGAATATGGAAAGATGAATTTTTCCCATGTGAAGCTTAGTTGCAATCATAGAGCAATATTAGAAAATGTGGGGTAATTTCACCATATATTATGTAAAGGGGACGGGTCCCTTCAATTTAATGGAAGCATATTCATTTGATATAGTTATTTTTATTTATTGGCAAATAGAGAGGCCATCATTTAATGTTGATGGAGCAACCATTGCCCTACAACAACACATAACCAATTATTGTGAGAAAAGCATATACTGTTAAATTTTTAATTTTTATATGAATAAAAAATATTAAATATATATAATACATATTGAAATATTAAATATTATTATTATTAAAAAATTAAAACTAATATATTAGATGATAACTATTCACTGTATATTAATTTTTTATATTTTTTATTTTTAATTAATGTGAAATTATCTTAATATTATCCCACAAATGATAATTGAGAATGAATATCCAATTATCATTTAAATTAAGACTTAAAATGTAATGATAACACCAAATTCACTGAGATTGAATATTTAAATCGAAAAATTAATAAATTAGACCATGTTAGATTTTTAATTTTTATATGAAAAAAAAAATGGCAAGGATGGTTTTTGTTTGGCATGCTGGAAAATCAGGTGCCGGTTGGTAGCTTGGATATGATAAATTTCTCTTAGCCAGCTCAAAAAAATCCGAGTTCCCTAACCGGCAGCTGAAAGGGTGTTAATTGTCTTGGCCAGCTAGAGCTAATTCTAGCAAAGTTGATGGTGCCACTATTCTTATTTTATTTTATGAATTTATGCTCACGTTCAATAATTAGTCCTGAATATGCACGTTATGCAGGTTATCACTGTTCTCAGAATTGAATCGAACCGGTCGGTCGGATCGAATTAAAAGAAAATCTGTCAAGTTTCCGATTTGGTCCAATTATATTAATTGACTGTGAAATCAATATACTTGGACCTATACTAATCTTTCTTAAATAAATAACAAGCTCCTAACTATTTTCAAATGTTAAAAATATTCTCCTCAAAATAGTTTTATATTATTAAAACAAAAAATATTAATAAATTATTTTTAAAATAAATAAATAGTAAATTTTAAATATATGGTAAAATAAATTTAATTTTTTAAAATGAATATAAAGTAAGTTTAAATATGTAGTAAAATAAATTTAATTTTTTAAAATAAATAGACAGTCATTTTAAATATATTTAATAAATTTAAATTTTTAAAATAAATTAATGATAAAATTTAAATATATTTTAAAATAAATTTAAGTTTTTAACACTAAAAAATTAAAATTTTTAATTTTTATTTAGACAATTTTTTTTTTAAAATTCTTATTATCTTTTTATTCTATTACTATTCTAAATTTTAAAATTACATTTAGGCCAGTATTAGTGTCTTCTAAAGGAATATACCATGCTTCCGTAAGCTATATAGCTGCCAGTATTTCACCTCGATTTATTATTGAAAATGCAAGGATGGTGATGCGTGCATAGATGGGCCGACTTTCCCTTCTAGCCTTGATGGGCCGTTCGCAGCAGATACTGGTGGCCAGCGATTCCAATCCACGTATAGAGACTCTTTTCGATATTTTCAAAAAATTCAATTTATATTTTATAAGATAAAATATTATTTAATTTATAATTTAGTAAAATTAATATTTAAATTTTTATTTTTTTAAAAAATAACTATTGTGTTACATTCCGTCATATAAATTTTATCAAATTTTTTCAGATTTTCCATCAAACAAAATTAAAAAAAAAATTAAAAAATAAAATAAAATAATTTTTCTTCCCAAAAAACTCTCAGCTCCAACCTCTATATTTTTTCCTTCATTTTCTTTCCCATTTTCTTTCTTTTTTTTTTTCATTATCCTTCACTTTTTTTTTTTCTATTTTTCTTTTTTTCTTTTTCATTTTCCATATTATTTTTTTCTCTTTTTAATGTTAGTACCATTTTCTTTATTTTTTAATTAATTGATTTTTTTTAATTTTTTTATCTTGATTTTTATAGATTTAAATTTTTAGAATTTTCTTTAATGAATAAATATTTGTATATAAATATTATGATTGGTGAAATTGTGTGGAGAATAGAGATTTAATAGTGATGAAATGTAAAGAAATTTAGAGAAGGATTAATGAAATAATATAAAAAAAAATTAATAAAAATTAAAGGATATTTTCATCTTTTCATGATATTTCATAGAAATTTTGATAAAAAGGCCAATTTGAACGATGAAATCAAATGTTAGGAATTTAATAGTTACTTTATGAAAAAACAAATATCAAAATATTAATTTCGCTAAAAGTCAGTGACTAAATAATATTTTATCTTATTCTATATTATTTGTTCCTTAAAAAAAATTAGGCCATTCATCCGAAAATTATAGTTTATTTTTTCCTTTTAGAGAGTAATTAATAACATATTCTTATTTAATATTTTATTACATTATATTTTTATTAATAAATAATTAATTAATTTTATTAGACTAAACAAAATATGTATGCTATAAATAAAAATTTTTGACTAGGAAATAATGTATATTAATTTTGATAAAGCATTTAATTTATTAAGCTATTATTTTTCTTTTGACTAAAATTTTATAGGTGGTGAGACTTAATATTAAATGAAATTTTATTGGTAATAACATTTTATTGGTTTGTAAAATTAGCATTAAATAATAATTATTTTCTTTTTAAAAAAAATAATTATTTTCAAGATAATTATTTAATAATATAAATGAAGAATATTTATAAAAAATATAAAATAAAAATTATTATTTTAATTAATTAATCAATTTTTTTAATTTAAGTAAATATATAAGTAGATATATATTTTTTAAACGGAGAGAATAATATATAATATTATAAGATATAGTAATATAATTATTGAATTATTAATTTAATAACAATAAAGACCTAACCAAACATGGAATTATTGAGCTAGCACTAGAGAGGTTGAATGTTTGTAATCTATAATATTATATAATAATGTTTTTTTATCTATAAGATTACCGAACATAATTACTTAATTACTAACTCATTGTTAATATTATTGTTAATTTCTCTTCTTCTTTCGGTGTAACAGGAAATGAATAACCAGTGGCTCGAGAGGATAATTTGTTTGCTTGTGATGACAAAAGATGTGAGAGGAGGATGTCTTGTTGAAATATCAAACTGGGACCAAATCCAGTTATTTATCAACTGATACAATTTTTAAATATTTCATCTTGTCTCTTAGCTAATGCAGCCACCGCCATTTCTGCTTAAAAAAAAAAAATGGCACCTTTTTCCCAACTACATTATGTAACTTACATGCGTGTAATTTTTTTTTTTTTTTTTTTTAATATTAACATTGAGGAGGGGATACGAATATAATCAATTATATACCTTATTATATACATATTTATTATTAGATTATAATAGAATGTGTGTTTGTTAAGTGTATAATTGATATCCTGTCATTCAACCACTCCAATAATATACATTGCATTATTTACTTTTCCTTAGAGGTCAATGCACATTATCACTCTAAAATCATCCAACTCATCATATTAACTATAAAAATCATTAAGCCTTTAAAATCATCAACCTTATGCTAATATTGGCAAAAAATTTTTTTAGCTATCATTGATTTATTATGGAAATGTTGACGTGAATGCCACTAAATTATTTTAAACATGATTTGAGTATTTTATTAAATTCAATATCATATATTTCAGTTATTAATTATTAATTTACGATCAACTATCAAATAAATAAATTTGGAGATAATTGAATTTAAATTCACTTATAATTTTGTATACAACATTAATCATTTAAAACAGGAGTGAACTTGATATCATACACCAAAAAATTCATTGCATACCCATAAAAATAATAAACATGATTTAATAATTTATCTATAATTGATAAATAATTAAACATATAAATTTGATATTTCTAGCAAGAAATACAACTGTCTATGGAATTAGAGAAATTAAAATAAAATAAAATCAACAATAACTATGATTTGTTTGAAAAGGTTTGTTAAACCAAACAATATATTTACACTTAATTAAAAGCTTTAATCAAGAAGCTAAAAAAGCTTCTATTACACATATCTTATTTTCCCCTAAACCATATCAACCCTCACCAAACAACACAGCTTGAGCTGTAATTTCTTCTTCTAACCCCATCCCATAACCTAACAACGTTGCCGTTAATGGCCGTCAAATCCTGGTATCTGTACCATCCCAAATCCCCCATTCTCATACTCAACACTCTCTCCCAACACTCCGACCACTCTTTAAAATCACTTCCGTTTCCCCACTCTCCTACCACCGTCATTTCACTGTCATCACTGTCACTTTCACTTTCTATATCATCTTCGTAATACACTACAAATTTCCCTTTAGTAACTCCGTTATCTAGAAAATCTGACGATACTGATAGAGCTGGAACTGAAGCTGAAGATGATGGCGACGATGATGGCGATGGCGATGGCTGAGTAGTAGCCTCTGAAAATGTTTCAAAAACGGGTCTAGATTCATCATCCTGGCGGCGAATGCAATTAACCGAAGAAAGTGGTTGCCAGTTGACGGCAGCTCTAATCCTCCAGAAACTGACAGCGGCGGTGATAAGACCGACCCACGCCCATAGATTATTAACAACAGGAAAGATTCCAAAGTTCACATAATTAAAAGCCAAAGCTTCAAGAGGAGAATCCAACACAATATTCATGATAAGCTTCTTCTTCTTTGAATTTGAAGGATATCTGTGATTTTAAGGTCGGTCCGTCTGCGTATAGAATGGAATTAGGAAAATAGGTATATATTGAGAGGTGGGAGAGAATGTGAGCCGTTGGATGGAGAAAGTTGGGGTTGGGAATCAGATAAAAGATGCCGAGTATCGAGAGCCAAGATGCTTAATGTTAAGGTAGATCCAAAATTTATACCAAATTCTGCAATTATAATATTTATGCTACACGTGTAAGGTCAAGAGTGGGTCTCATCTTCGTTCCGTATCCTCCTTTTGTTGCTGACCACTACACAGTATGTGGAGAGAGAGAGATATGACTGTAAGGTAACAGTTTTTACACTTGGAAATATATTGGAGGTCTGTGAGCACACATAGTACACTTACAAGAACGAAGCCTGGTGTTGGATCATGATTTTCATTACTAAATAGTATCTAATCCTATATAAATAACATGGACGGTACTCTAACCAATTGAATCAAATTAAAATTAATAATTTTATAATTTTATAATTTATTTTTAATTTAAAAAATATAATTAATTAAAAATTTAATTTAATTTACAATTTAAATATTTTTTTAATTTTAAACACAATCAAATTGAAATTATATATATTATTATTATTATAATTAAATATGTTTAGTTTTATTTTATTTACATTAACATATATTTTTTTAACCCATCATTTACTTAAAATTTTTTAAAAAATATAATTCATGAAAATTAATTTAAAATAAAGAAAAAAATTTAATTTTTGAAAATAAGACAAATTTTAAATATATTAATTAATGAAATTAATAAATTTTATATTATATAATAAATTATTTTCAAGATTTTTTATCACCAATACTTTATTTTTTTTTATTAATTTATAATAAAATAATAATAATTTTAAAAAAATATCTTTGAACCTTATTAAAAGTGATCAAATCGAATTAAACAGACGATTTCATTATAATAATAATTTAATTTAGTTTAAAAATTATTCAAATCAAAAAATTAATTTGATTTAATAAATTTTTTTTAACCCAAATTGAATTGATTTCACCCAAACACGTAAATAGTATTTGAATCTTAAATTTAAGAATCCAAAATCTAATAATTTTTTAAAATCACTTAAAAACACTATTGGGATATTTGATATTAATTATCAAAACTCATTTTTTATTAAATTTTCCTTTTCAAACACTGTTTCAATTAAATATTTTAAACTAATATAAAAATCTCAATTTAATAAAATTCTAATTTAACAATCAAATTTCCAAACACCAACATTAACTTCTCCTTCACAAAGCCACAAATATTTGTTTATAAGAAACTCACAAACTTGAATTTGTGTTTTTTTTTTTTAACACAAAAACCATAATTTGCGATTTGCGAGGTTTGGGGATTGAAGAACAGAATATAGTTTTGGGCTCTAATTTAGATTCAACGGACAGAATAATGGGCTTGGTCTGAACTCTATATTGGGATTCTAAAGGTTGACAATGAGACGGGCCTCTGGTGATGTTTTGTCAAGGCTGTAATTGTTTTGATTTTATTTTTTAAATATGGGGAAAGTTCTTAAGAGAATACCATAATTTGAATATATATCTTTGGTATTTTGACATATCTAATTTTTTATTATTTAAAATTAAATAAATATTTTAGAGTTTGCAAACAAAAGTCAAAAAAATAAATATTAAACTAATGAATTTTTAATTCAGTAATACTGAAATTGAAATAATGTCAAATTCCCACTAAAACTTCCTCTTAGGAGTTTTAAATTCATTAAATTTTATTATTTAAAATAATTAAAATATAAAATTAATATTATGTACATATTTTTTTTATTTAAATCTTTATTTATAAAGAAATATATTTATTTATTGGATTTTGAACATGTAGTCAGGTCAAATACAGAACTCCAACTTCTAAAATAGTATTAGCAATTTCATGGATTCCAAATTTTAGACCCTGAAAATTTCAACTTAGATATTATACTTTCAAATAATTTATATAAATTCAATTAAAAAACTTTGCTGTGGTAGAAGGGCTTTACATTCCATTTTTTTTTTTTTTTTTACAGTAGATTATTATCCAAATGGTAAGCTTTAGCTCTTTCCTTTTTTAATTTCTAGTAACTCCAAAGTTTGAGTTGATCATCAAATTAAGATTATTTTCTTTTATTTTCCTCAAGATCTTCACAGTTCATCCATGAAAGGCCTAATCAAAGTTTCCTCAAGGCTTTATTTTGTCAACTTCTATCTCCAATGGTAATTAAGTGAAAATTTCACACTTCTTGTCATTTTTGTTCTATGATGGAAGTGCTTAAGTGCTAATTGCCTGCATTGTTAATTATTTTTGCAGAGGCATGTAGTTTCCAAGTTCATAGAGTCCTATCTGCTCTATAAACTCCCTCTGCAAAAGTATGGATTAAATCCAGGTCATCCTTTCATCGAAGATTATGCTCGTGCCAGATGGCTATTGTGCCGGAAAATTTCTTCCCCGAGGCCGACAAGGGCAAGATTCTGTTCAAAAGAACATCAAACTAGTGGTTCTATAGTGAAGGACCTGAATTTGAAGATGATTCTAAATTAAAGGCTGATGTTGTAATTCTGGCAACTGGTTATGATGGCAAGAAAAAGCTTAAAAATATCTTACCAGAGCCTTTTTCTAGTTTGTTATTCTTATGGTGTTATGCCCTTGTACAGGTTAGCCTTTTCACAATCTGTAATATAATGATTAACTCTCAATCATTATACTGGAGTCTTTGACTCTTCTTCTTGTTGATGCAGGGGAACAATTCATCCTCTGATTCCAAACATGGTTTTTGTGGGTTGCATAGAAAGTGTTTTGAATCACACACAGAGCTGCGTAGCATGGGGTTGGCAAGACTTATTGACAATAAATTTAAGCACCTAACTGTAAGGAAGATGCTTGAGCTAGTGTCAAAGGAGATTGAAGTAATGAAGAAGACAACCAGGTTCTATAAGAGGAATTGCATCTCCACTTTTAGCATCAACCACAGAGACAAAATCTGTGAAGAAATGGGATGGAATTCTTGGAGGAAGAAGAACTTGCTGGCTGAAGCATTCAGCCCCCATGGTAGTCAGAACTACGAGCAGGAATAATGATCTACAAGTCTATATATGTTTAGTTGGGTCCTTGTGTCAATAAATATATAGAAGGGAACAATTTCTTGAAAAATAATGCAGTTACCATGTATAGAATATCTCAGATCTCTGTGTCTTAATAAATTGTATTCAATGTTCACCCAAGAAAAAAGATAAGCTTTTTGTAATATAAGTTGTTAAGAAAATATAGTGATATGGAAGATTAATATTATACCTGTCTATTAGCTGGATTTTCTCCTCATAATACATCAACAATAATATTGTTAGCTCTAATAAGAAACTGAACTTCATTCCTTTTGAATGTATGTAAATGTGAATGGAGGGTCTACATGCAGCAAATGGCTAGTAACTACAAGGACAATTGAATAATACAGGACTATTGTTGAACTCCAAGAGAACAGATTAAAAGGGGAAAAGGTAAGATAAAACAATAAGACATACAATAGAAGGTTCAAAGGCTTTGAAGTAGTTTCAAGGTTTCATCGATATGCTTTTCGGGTTGGAACTGGTTGTTGTATATGAGTTGGACCACTCCTTTCTTGTCAAGAACATATGTCTGTCTCCCAGGTAAGGCTCCAAATAGATCTCCTGGAATGCCCCACTCTTTTCTCACGTTGTTTCCTTCATCACTCAGCAATGTAAATGGAAGTCTATATTTTTTTGCAAATGCCTACAAACAGTTATGTTTTTCTGTCAATTTCTAGTATAATTGATATTAGTTATGGTCTACTAGAGTCAAATATTCTTAGCATATGCATGTTTTAAAACTAAATCAAGAGAGCTTCATACAAATGCAAATTGTCTCGTACAACAAAAGGTAATTAAAACCAATTGTAGATCAATGTTGGTAAGGTTAAATCCATCCCGTGGTATGAAAAGGCACATGCTCACATCAATCAAATATTGGCTCAATTGCAATCTATCTTCTTATGACTTTTCTTGTGAGAAAACAGGACTAGCATAAAAAGAAAGGGGATGGATGGCTGCAAATATTGACAGATACACATATCCATAACTAATATGGGTCTTGCCTTACCAACCATAGATAATGACAGCTGTCTGAAAGGAACTAAATTGGTGAGTAAAGTCCAATAAGGAATATAATTTAATTGGCATCACTAATGAAAGAATATACAGAAACTTTTTAGGTACCCAAATTAACTAGCATTAGCCTAATTGGTGGACTTCACTATGTATGACTTAAGGGAAAGTTGAGAGTTCAAGCATGGGTCTCCAACAAGAAATGTAAAATGTAAATTTCTAATATTATAGATACTCCAAGAAAGAAAAGGAAGTTCATTTTGTTACCTTGTGTGATGATGGATCATCACCACTGATTCCAACAACCTCAGCTCCAGCTTTCTTAAACTTCTCATAAGAATCCCTGAAAGCACAGGCCTGCAAAGGTACCTCCAATTTAGTATCTGCATTTACTTGGAAAAATGCCTTATTTTGATTTATGCTTTAACCCAAGTTCTCCTCATAAGAGTAACTAGTTTTTCAATTTTCTTAAAATTAAGGTGGAGAAAAGTTAATATGCAAGTGATAAAAAAATGGGTAATTTCTGGAAGCTGAATTAGTAATTTATTAAACAAAATCTCATTGAAAACCTTAATGTCATCACAATTGAAAGGTAATCTTTCTGCAGCCAGCATAATTAAACTATCCTTGATTCCCTCAAAATTAAAAGCAAAAATCTTGGAGGCAAGTAATCAAGAAATTACCTGTTTAGTGCAGCCAGGGGTCTCATCAGCAGGGTAGAAATAAACAACAACAGGCTTCCCTTTGAATTTGGAAAGGCTCACATTTTTCCCATCCTGATCTTTCAATGTGAATGATGGAGGCACCTGTCCTTTGTTCACCTGAAAAAAAAAACAAAAAGAAGATAAACCCACATCCAATCAATCAACAGAGGAATAATCATTGGAACACAAAATTTCAGCAATTGACCAAATGTACCTTAGCAGAAATTGCAGTCTTCAAAGAATAAGACGGGACTGAAAGAGAAGCAGAATGAGAGAACTTAATGCCATAAAATTGGGATTGTGATGATTTGGAGAGAATAGGAAGAGTTTGAGAAGTTGAGGATCTGGGTTTTTGAGTAGGAAGAAGAAAAGGTAGAGAGTGCTTGGGTAGAGAAATGGAAGCCATTTGATAAAGAGAAGAAAAAAGATAAGGAAACAATGAATGTATTTGGCATCTGTTCGTTGCATTCTTGGGGTTTAGTAGGGAAAGAGATAGATAAGGAGGGGCACTGAGGCACTCGCTAATTGGAGCGAAGAAGTTGCAAGAAGCTGGGGATGGATTTGGCTTTAGGCGTGGACAATTGCTGACCCCAAGCCTTCCTTAGTTTGTTTATTTTTTTTTTTATTTAACACCAAATTATTAACCTTTTATTATTTTACACTATGAGGTTTTATATGCATTTTTTTAAAAATGAAAAATAATAATAAATAATTAAAGTTTACTACTTTTTTAATCAACGAGAATTCAATTCACAGAACCAGTATCCAGAAATTTTTTTGAAAAGATTTAATTTCAATTAATAAGTAAGCTGACCTGAAGATACCCTATTACTAAATAAAAAGAAAATCATTAATGATACATATTTCATTACAAAGCTTTTCGTGTGTTTCCAGGTGTTATCAGAAAAAGTTTGTAATGAATGGAATTTCAAACTTCCAAAATCAATTTCAATTTTCTATTTTATTTAATATTTTATATAATTATATACGCATCACATATTATTTTTTTAAAATATTTTAATAATTAATAATTTTTTATTAATTATATAGTACGTATATAAAGTAAAAAATAAAAGAGAAAAAATTCAGATTGGTTTATAATACCTTCACTTATATTTTTCTACATTTTCACTCAAGTAATTGATTTTTACCTTTAGAGAATAAGGGAAATATTTTGTGTTTTATGTGGTTTAGAAAATTTTCAGTAAAATTGTATTATATATAATGTCCCATTTTCCAAAAACTTAAATAATTTAATTAGCTTATTTAACTTTAAAGTAATTTAATTTTTTTTTGTTAATCTCCTTTTCTTCTAAGTGATTTTTTAATGTCAATTTAATAAATATATTATTTTTTTACTTCTCTTCTTGAAAGATATGTATTAATCTTCATGCAAATTATATTTACTAGAAATTATTTTTTAAAATAATAATATTTTTACTTATTGCCGCCCCCAAACTTTAAGTTCTGGATCTGTCTTCCAACTACTTGTCAAGGCCATGCGAATTTAGGTTGATATTTAATTATACAGCGAAATGCTCATAGCAAGAACAAAAGAAGATGTAAACAAGCTTGGAATAAGAAGATGTAGGATCATTAACCAAGAACAAAACTATTTCAAACTTAAATTTAAATCGAACAGCCAAATGAAAGGGAAGCAACATTTCTATTTTGTGCAATCCAATTAATCCTTTTGTTGGTGAAATAAAATATAGCATGATGCGTTACAAAAGCAAGCAAGCAAGCAATCTAGATGGCAGCAGAAACTCGGAATGAAATGCATCCAATTGCATAGATATCATCCTCTTTTTCATTGTCAAAATAAGGAGCTCATGAAGCATTGCCACAACACGCTTTCGTGCCTTTGGATCAGCAGCTTCAAATCTCCTTACATTCAAGTACGGAGAAGGAAATTCCAGTCTCTGCCACCTCTCAAGATAACTCGCATTTGGCCTAAAGCCAGAAGGAAAACACATTTTAAAGGCAAATGAACCCAAGAAATTACCATCCTTCGATATTCTAACTTTTTCTTTGGTGGATTGGAGGCAGGAACTCCTTCGCTTGCTAATCTTTCCTTGTGAGAGTGACTGCTAATGAAGAATCCCAGTTCTCCAAATGAAAAGTTTTGCCATCGACATCTTTTACTGAAAAATATTCTGGATATTACGAGTTCTTGAAATCTTGGGGCAAGCCTAATTCATTTTCAATGAATTCTATCTTTTCTAGTGGCACTGTACAATCAACTGACAACATTAACAGCTTCCTCAAGTTCTAAACCAAAATGGGTTCCATTAACTGTGTAGCTTCATGTTCTTCACCGGAAAGCTTTCCAGCTTTCTCAGTAAGAGTCACAAAACGTGATTTTCTGTCACCACCGCCTGTAACGCGAAATATTGAAGGATACTTCTCAAGGACAGCCACGAAGTTCCATTTCTTGACAAACCCAACTTTCTAATCCAAAAAAAGGAAAAAATATATATATATATATATTCGCATTTTTCATTTTTGCTTTGAAATTTCTTGATAGAGTATTGTGTTTAGCTTTTGAACCCATGGCCAATCTACCATTGTCGATCTAAAAGCTAAGCTCTGGTAACAAGCCCAGCAACATCGACAACCAATTCGATCATCATATGCCTGAAATCGGCCTCCATTCGTCCTCGTCAAAACCAAACAACAGCCTTGACGAGCTCAGCGACCATAAACTCTCTGCTGGCTTTGATCTTGGCCTTCACCCTATCATTAGTGACGAGCCTAACCAGGTTGCAATTGATTGTATTGAAGCTACTAAAAAAAGGATTAAAGAAACACCAAAACAGAACAAGAAACGTGAGTAAGAAATAGGTTGGCATACTTTTATGATTTCTAAGACAAAGATGATCAAATCCAATATATGCCCTTCCTAAAAAAATCCTTGGAACCACTCTAATGCAATCTTTGGTAATCCATTTTATGCAAACTCAGAAATGATCGTATACGAGAAACCAATTCCTTTTCAGGCATTCTATTAAACATCTTATATGCATCATCAATTTGTTTACATTTTGCATACATACTAACGACCTCAGATATAGCAAGTTTAACAACTGAAGTAAAATTATATATAACATGGTTAACTTTATCATGTCTCGTTCGATACCCATGGGGTTTTTGGGTTTACGAGGTTCAATCCAGATTTTAGTTCTTTTAGTGGTGGTTTCTCTATCTGTCTTGAATAAGCAACTTTGAATTTCTTCCTCTAGAAGACTGACCATCATTTTTCTCTCTTTCTTGAACAAGTTCTTTAGCGATTCAAAGTAGACAAATTATGATTTTTTTTCATCAGAGATACAGTTAAAGTTGAAGCACTATTACATTGATCAGAATTTTAACTTTTAAAATTTTCTTGTTTGATTTTAAAATTTTTAGCTTGTGAAAAAGACATAGCAGTTACAATGGATTTGTACAATGTTCAATTAGACATTGTATCTATTCTCTTTGGAGGTGAGTTTTGACTTTTGTACTACCTCTCTCTTCTATTTCAATTGGATTGAATTGGATGAGATTAGATCTCTTTGAGCTTTTTTATTAGATTGGATTTTTGGTTACTTCAGGATACTGGATTTTAACTTGAATTTGCTGGTTTGAAGTTAATATATAGAGCTTGATTGTTTTTGTCTTGCTATGTGTCCAACACAAATAAAGCATACAGTAAAACCTCTATAAATTAATACTAGGTAAATTAATAAATTTTATTATACAATAATTTTTTACGTTTCGATTTAAATTAGTATGTTAAATTAATAATTTTAATAAATTAATAAAATAATATTTTTTTAAAATTTTTTACATAATTATATAGTCATGTTGATATTATAAATTAATAATTTATCAATATTATATATATAAAATAGATTATAATATATATTTTATTAGAATATCACTCTAAAAATTATTTTAAATTTAAGTAATTGTACTCATATTTTTTCACTTCATTTAATTCATATTCAGTTGATCACATATTTTTTTCATTTCAATTAATTTATATTCAATATATCACATATTTTTTTTCTATTTCAATTAATTCATATCTAATTAATCATATTTTTTTTCAATTCATTTAATTTATATTAAATTGATTATAAGATTGATAAAATATAATAAAATTTTAATTAATTAAATATATATTTATTGAATTATAAATATTCTCTTTAAATTAATAAATTATTAATTAATTTATTAATTAATTATTTTTTAATTAATAAAATTTATAAATTTTAATGATATTAATTTATCGAGATTTTAGTGTATAAAATAATTCTTTTAACTTTTGTTTTATGGTAAATAAAGGTAGAAAAAAAAATTTAGGTGTAAATCATGGCATTTTAGTCTATATACTGATTTTTAATAGTTAGAATTTAATGTTTTGAACCAGAGGATTGATTCATGCACGAAAAATAAACTATTTAATTAATTTAATAAAAAATAATTATATTAATTTTCTCTTTAATTTTATACTTGTGAAAAATAGGTCCGTGTCCGAAAAACAGACTCTTAAAACCCTAAAACCCCTAAATCTTCTAATCCATCTCTTATGGCTTATGGGTTGCTTCTCCTTGTTAACAGCGTCATCGAAAAGTATAGAGTTTTAGTGTTCTAGTTTGTTGATTTTTTTTTTCCTTACCCTGCTTTCTTTTTATAGTTTTGTGATTTATTCTAATACAAGAAAATGGAGGAAGTGCAGAAATTTTTTCGTAAAATTTCGAAAGACGTAAAATCAGGGGTTTCTTCTCCTTCCTCGTCTGAGAATGCGTACAATTTCAGTGGAGTAACTGGCGCTTTATCTTCTTCTGATCAATCTCGCGTTTTGATCACTCGGCCTCCCAGGTATTTCCCCTACACTATTTCCATTTTGTTGGTTCCTTTAAATCCACTTTAAAGTTTTGTTTTTTACCATTAAATTGATAAATCCTTTGTGGAAATTCTGGAAATTTTCTATTGGGTCTTGGCCAGTGATTGTTTTAGATATGCGATTCTAGTTGGCATGACTGAATCACGCAAAACCCATATTTGAATCTGAAAATTAAATAAAATTAACGTATTGCTCATTTGGATTTTGGAATATTTTGTGTCATACTTTGATAATTGGAAGAATTAAGATGTTGAAATCAAAATTAAGGGTCATTTGACAAATTTTGATAGAAGATATATGGGTTCTTGAATTTCTTAATTTGCAATGGAAGTAAAGCATCTAAATTGCTCTTGGAAATATTTACTTCTCTAATTAATTTTGTACCTTATATGAAATTTTTGGCCTTAATGCGTAGTTCATTTTGAATTGTTACATTTAGTGTGTGGTCCAAATGTGCTTCCTGGTTAAATTTCAGATGATTACTTGATTTGTTATGTAAGCATACTCTAATTACAACTTAAGCTCCATAAGATAATCTAATTCACAGTACTATAAAAACTTAATAATTGGCTGTGAATGTCTAACTGCAAATTGAAATGTAAGTCTCGTATCCCAATCTTCTTGTTATCCTTCTCTACCAGTGCTCTCTTTGTTAGTAATTGTTGCTAATTTTTCCGATAACAGACAAATGGTTTCACTTTGGACCTGCTCAAAGCTCTGTACAATTTTCTTTGTTGCTGGAGTTTTTGTTGGTTACACGTTGAAGAGACGTGTTCGGGGGTGGGCTTCTAAGCTTCTCAAGAGATTGAAGGATGAGTGATACCAAGCACACTCTGTCTCTCATGCAACTGGAAGTGCTGCTGTTTTGAAGGTTACAATTTGTAGAAAGTCCTATCCAACTACATGAAGAATTAGGTTCACAAAATTGCTAGATACACGGTTGTTTGTATTTCATGCCAATTACATGATTCTTGGATTAGAAACTTTATGGTTCTATCATTAGCATGTGATTCTTGTTGATTTTTGTTAGTAAATAATAGATGAATTTCAATTGGATTCTAAATATATGTTTCTCTATGCAAAATTACATTCCTAGCACCTAGAAAACATCCCTATAAATTTCTTTCTATGTCTTGTAATTGTGTCTTGGATGTTTGTTTTCAATGTGGTGCACTTAGCAAAATCCAACAGATTGTCGGCAGCATACCACAGAATGTGACCTGATTATTGCACATAGAGCATAATGTGACCTTGATTGTCGGCAATACAGCTACTGAAAATGAGTCTCATTTAAGTTGCAACATCCCTTATCTAATTAATGAACTTCGAGGTTGCCGTCATCAGCTATGTTGGTAATAAATTATTCCAATAGAGAAAGGATCATGTGTTAACAATCTGTACAGACATTGTCAGCAGAAGTTCTTGAGAACGACTAGTTGTCCATTATTAAGGTTGTTGGAACATAAAGAAGATATTATCAACAACAAAAATCCGACAAAATTTCTCTTTTGATTTTTTTAAATGCTGTATTTTGTTGGATGGCATTTCTGTATCAATGGTGTATAACAGCGTTTACATCAAGCTGTGCTGTGCTACAAATATAAGATGTGTGTATTTCTATAATTTCCCATCAATTATTTGTAATAATTACAAAATAATAATAGCATCTTGACATTTTATATAATTTTCCTCTTGTTTCAGAAATATTCTTTGTGGAACTCGAACCGTGTGGATGTCTTGTGACTCAGTTCTTGTGATAGTTTCTTCAGCTCCTTTGCCAACACTGGCATTCCGCAGTAGAACACCCCTGCAATTTTTAGAAGCCTCTATTTTGTTAGAACTTTTCTTCTCAACCAAAGATTGCTAAATAACTGATTATGAATTTTTCGTTTGATGAATTGCAGTATGCTAGTCAACAGATGCAGGTAGTAGTCTTTGATTGTTTATTTATTCATTATTTTTTACCTACTGTGGCAAATGGATGCTTTGTAGCTATTTTAGTGAACACTTCTTTCCAATTTGGCCTTGCAAAGTGTGTCCTTACCTGCAAGAAAGCAAAGTTAATAGGGAATTATATGTCAGACTCATCAATCTTACAAAGAAAAAGCATAGACTTTCTTTACTGCTGCAATGCTCTCAATCTTGTTTTTCCAGTTCCTACCATTAGTTGAGGGATACTGTTATAGAGAAGTACTGATTTTAACATTGTAAAAAGGTACATGGTTACTGAATATCATACTCGAGTGCCAGAAAGGATGTCGACACCATGTTTGGCATGGTTGAGAGCTTGGATCATGGTGATCAAAGTTGACCTTGCATCCCCTTCTTCATAAACGCTTGTAAGGTAGTTATGTAGCTCGATTTGACCCTGTTGCATGGTTTACAAAGCCAGAAATAAGAAAAAGTTCTCGCTCTGCACTTGTGGCAGCATATCTATGTATAACAATAATGGACATTGAGCCATTGAGTTTTGACTGAGTACGCATTGGAGTTATTTTCCAGTGTACGAGATTACGAGTTTAAATCCTAGTTGGAATCTAATTAACCTTTAAAAAAGTGAACATTGAGTTATATTATATTTTACCTTATGGTCCATCTCTGCAACTTCATCCATGACTCCTTTAAACCATTCAAATGACCCAGGTTCTCTTGTAACCCAGTAAAAATGAGCATTTGTAGTCCTCTGCATTTTCCTTTTGCTACTTGACGTCATACTTGAAGATGCATAACTGTTTGAGCTGTAATCTGATCTACTGATTTCAGTGTTCGAATCCTTGACCATTAACAAATGGAAAATCAGTCATTTTGGATGGAAGTTCAACTTGGAAGTTCATTTTAGACTGAATCTTACCGTTTGATAATCTGCTGCTCTGGTTTTATTTAAAAGATCTCTAAGAATGCTTATGAAAGGTGTTGCTCCAATTCCTAGTCCCACAAGGAGCAAGACATCATAATTTTGGTAGTCCTGCGCTGGAGCCCCATATGGACCATCAACATATAGTTTCGGTTGGCTGCATCAGTATGCATAGCATCTTGACTTAATATTTTCATAGCAATTCTTTTGAATGCAAATCTAAGACTATAGAGTTTATTAGGATGTAAATTACCCTCTTTGATCCACATGTCCAGGTTGACCAGTTATGGCTCGACCAACAACAGATGATGGATCATTTACCTCAGTGAAAACTTTCTTCAACTCCTGTGTCCAGTCTCCCACTATCCGAATATGAACATTGAGGTAATCATCTTCTGGTGCCGAGGTTATAGAAAATGGGTGCCTGCAAAGGTTTAATGATTGTGTAATGAATGTAAAAGCTTCAGGATTTCATAATAATGACTGTCAAACAGAAGCTGAATTTCCGTTCAGAATATAAATCACCATTCAAAGGTAGAAATTGATGGGCATTGTAGAAATATATACTGCCCACTTTTGTACTTGAATCCTTGTGGCTTGGACATGATTAAGCTGAAAACTTTCCCTGGAAGAACAGACACCTATATATGAAGATCAAGAAGTTCATATTAGATTTTAATTCTTGCAAATAAATAAACCATTCAATTTCACATCAAAAACCAAAGAACATACCTTCAATATTTTTACTGAATAATGCTCTGATCTGCAGGTTCGCAAGCTCCGTTCTGCTACGTAGAGTAACAAAGGAGCAGAGACATACAGCCATGTCTGAAACATTGAGAATGCACCTAATTTTAGTTGCTGGTGGTTATTTGATTCTTGTGCTAAATTTTAATTACTTATGTAATCCAATTTCTTACTGTTTTCTGATTCCAGTTGTGGGCCAAGAATAAGAAGGTACCATGGACAAGCAGCAAAATATAGACGAGACCAAAAAGATGATGAGAGTACCAGAAGGCATTGAAGCCTGTTAATCTATTGAGGGGTGTAGGTAATTTTACCACATTCCTTCGGAACAGGCTTGTAGCCAATGTGAACGCTATGGTCATTAGTACCACCATAAAAATCCCAGTAACACCTTCAACACTGATCAATATATCTTTATACGAAGGCTGCTTGTTATGGAAGTCAGATGCTATCAAGGCAAATTTATCTGGAGAAGAGTTTGTCAGACGGGGAAAATCACAAAACAAATGGTTTCCTGCATGAACGATGACCCCAATGGCTATTGCACACGCAATCATCTGAAAAATCAGAGTAAAAACATGCTGTTTACTCCAATTTCAAACTAAGAATTGGCTGAAATTGGAGCGATAAATTTATGGAATAGGAATTCTTCTTACCTTGTGGAAATTAATGTTGTCATCAAAGGGAATAAAGGACCTTGCTCTAGTGGAGCGAAGCCAAGTGAGGGTTTTTCGACAAACGGGTAAAAGAATTAGAGCCATGTTGAGCTTAAGAGTCTCTGCTGCACCTTTGGCCGTACATAAACAATTACCCATGACCTGAAATGCTTCTTTATTCCTATATTGGTAAAATTTCCAAGCGAATAGGCAAGCCATTGTCACCACCCACGACATTAAAATCAAACCTCTCTGCCAGTTCTCTAGAATTAGACATCTCAATGTAAAGCTTAGCCTATGAACCACAGCCTGGGGTCTGAATGAACTTAAATTCTGACTCCACCCTACACTTGTTGTGCTTAGTGGTCTGCTGTAATTCATGTATGTATCTCTTTGTAAAAGAAGTGTTTCTAACTGCCACAACTGAAAAATGGACACAGAACAAAAGTACAGAACTTAGCAATAAAAAATTCAGAACCTTTGGGCCACAAAGTTACATTTGGAATGTTG
The DNA here is from genome assembly GCA_948193065.1 of Aleurites moluccanus. Lineage (NCBI taxonomy): Eukaryota > Viridiplantae > Streptophyta > Magnoliopsida > Malpighiales > Euphorbiaceae > Aleurites > Aleurites moluccanus. The sequence continues at coordinate 49,614 of CANXYC011808662.1, forward strand.
AGGCCTTTTTGAATTCTATAATCAGCCCATCTAAGTTTCAACATAAAGAACAAGTAGGAAAACTTACCTTATAATGAGCGATAAGATATAACCTTTTTTTCATATTTTTTATTCAATAAAAAAATTGAAATTATTTTTTATTTCTTATATTTTTATTTTATTGAATTTGTGTACATACCAAATGTAAGCAAGATTTACTAGTGAATAAATGGAATATATGATAATCCTTGGTTATGGTGTTTTATTTTAGGAAAATTTACCTCAATATATCCAAGATTTTCGGGATCTAATTCTTCCATTATCAATGATGCATATTCTTCAGCCTGTTCTTTAAGCTTGGACAATTTATTTGCAGAAGCACTGAGCATTATAAGCTGCAATTATATAAGATTTTTCAGTATACTAAAAGATAGAAACAAATTCTTCTCATTCAACTTTTGAATTTTTATTTTTTAAATTAATTTCAAATAGTGGTATAAAAATATATATAACAAAGTCTGAATTTCATTATAATGGCAAAAAAACATTAAAAAAAAATATATACCATTTTTTATTATGAAAATTATTAAAGCTACAAAAAAAATATTAATTTTTTTTACCCTTAAATATTTCAAGTTTTATACATTAAATAGTATAATTTTTTTATAAGCAATATAAAACTTTCTCATTAATTTTTTACTATCGTTATAAAAAAAATTAATATGAGAAAATAAAATAAAAATTTGAGATTTGAATATAAAAAGAAAATTTTATAAATTTAATAGATAAAACATGATAAATTAAAAAAAAAAAAATTAAGTCCTTTTATTCAAAAAAAAAAAAACACGAGAAAGCATTTCTGTGTGATGTTTTAGACCCAAATCCAGTTTATAGAATTGTTATTTTCTTTTATATTGAAAAAGTTTTAAAAAAAATGCAATAATTTAAAATTTAAAATATTTAATTTTTTTATATTATAAAAATTAGTATTCAATCATTAAATTATTATCAGTATATAAATACTCCCCTTTTTGTTTTAATTTGGTTGACGTGTAAATGAGCTTTAGCCAAAAATAAAGGTATACGGTCGATTAATTTTTTATAATGCATTTAAATTGGTGAAAATTAAATTATTAAGAAAAAAAAAATACAGTTTTGAGATTAAAATTACCTCCTGTACTCCATCTCTGGTTATTCTTCCATCTTCATTGCTATCAACCCTAAAAAAGCATCAAAAGTGTTCTTCATATAAGCTACAACCCCTTTTACTAATAATATTATGGAAAATAAGCATCTGATATTCAAATGAAACTAATTAGCAAATCATTATCCAGAGTTCCGGACTATTAAGTGGTCAAGAGCCTAACACTCAAAATCAACTGATAATAACTCACATGTCAAAGAAAATCTGAAGGCGCGCATCAAAGCTTTGGTCTGTAATCTGCAACCAGAAATCATGAAGCTCATCTTTAGTTATTTTCGATATCCTCCGCCTCTTTCTTCTTGCTAGCGCATCAAATAAACGAACTGCGAACTCTTTCGAATCCACCATTCCTATATTATCCAGTCACCAAAATAATAAAAAAATAAAATAATTAAATAAATAATGTAAAAAAAAAAGCATAAATTATTTTAAAAATAAATAACAAGAAAAACAGTTACCTATGCATTCACCAAAATCTTCTCTAGCAAGCAATCCGTCTTTAGCAAGCGAGTCAAACCGCGATTCAACTCGTGTCCATAACTCATTCGCATCTGATTCTCCTGTAGTTTTACTAATAAACCTCAATCCTTTAAGCGCTCGCTGAGCTCCCGATCTCGTCCGTTGAAGTTTCGCTCTGATTTTCCTAGCTTCTCTAGCCGAAATAGCTTGATCATCAATATCAGATGAAGTCGTCCTAGACGATCTCGATCCCAACCATCCGAACTTGCGGCGAAGCTTAGACGTCGCTGATAAACTCCTCTCTAAAATCCCCGCAGCTGCTTTGGCATCAACTCCGTGACCAGGATCCGACGTGGTTGAGGTAGGATTGTGTTTAACACTACAAACAACAATGGAGTCATTATCGAGCTCGAGAGTGACCTCAACTAACTCTTCCTCGTTGTTTCTTCTCAGGTCGTTAAGGAATATCGGCAACATTGCACCGCCGACCTCACAATCACTTGATGTACCAGAGTCAAGCTCATCTGGTAAATCAAATGTACGGCTATAATTGGAAAGTCTGGAGCTACTTCCACCGAACGATGACGATGACTTCATTATCAATTTTTCCAGTGAGTTGTTCTTCTTTTTCTTAATTTCTGTTCTGTTTTTGCTAGCTGTAGAAAGTTATTCACACGAATAGATCATGTAGGCTTTAGCTAATTGGCACGCTTGGAGATAAGAAACTGGAACTTGCCAATTAAAAAACAAGACAAACACCTCTCAACCGATATGATCCTCACACCATTTCAACGCTTTTGCTTAGTCTTCCTTTTAGAGAGAGAGAGAGAGATGTAGGGTGAAGTAGTAGTTGAGGTTTTGAACAATTATTATTTTCATTTTTTTGAACAATATACCCTGAATTAGTACATTAAACTAAAAATAAAAAATATTATTAATAATTCAAACTATACAAAAATTAGTAATCATTTCTAAAAACAAAAGAGAAAAAAAGATGTAACTAAAGATTAGTTGATTTTTACGTGATTTGCTTAATTACAAGAGGGAGAGGTAGCTATTGGTTTCGTCAAAAGAGGCTATTGGGAGGATTGTGCCACGTAACTGTGAGACTCCAAAGTAAATTTGTTTTGTTGGATTAATAGTAGTTTAGTTTAGAGTGAGATTAGTACGAATAATTAACAAAAGAAGAGTTGGTTTACTGTCAATTGATTTAAGTGATTATACAATTTTCGATTTAGTGATTGTTGAACATTAATTTTTTTGGGTTGTGGGCTCTCTTTACATTTCTTTTCTTGGAAAGTAATTTAGACAATTACTATTAGTTATATTAATAATAACCTCTCTGCCTTAATTACCATATCTGCTGATAATATATATATATGCTTGGAAAAGCCACGTACAGAAAATTGACTGTATGAGAAAGAACAGAGGAAATTTGAACTTTGTTTTTTATAATGCAACTATCAATTTCAAATGTACTATGACCTAAGCAAGAATATGTATATATAAAATTTGGAATTCATAAGAATTTTTCCCTTGATTACTTAGGCTGCGCATTTATTTATCATGTGAATCACTCAACTAAATAAATATATAACTTAATTAATTAGTCAATCATGCCAATCATGCCACCATTTTTTTTTTTTTTTGGTATTTGAAAACTTTTAAAAAAAGGGATTTTAAGATATGAATTTTTAAGTTGGAACTTTTACATCAGATAAAAATTCAACTACTGAGTTAGCTAATATTCAAATGCTTACTTTTTTTTATTATAATTTGTGAGTGTTTGACAACTCAATTGCTAAAATAGATTTGTTAAAATGGGTTTTAGAATAATGAGTTTTGAAATAAGTCACTCATTGTAGTTTTGAAATAATTCTATTCAATTTCATCAATAAATTTAAATCGTATTTGAATGTAATAATTTCTATAATAGTATTGTTGATACTTACCACGTTACAATTAAACTCTTAGATTATTAATTGAACTATTCACCAATAAATCTTATATTAACTAAATTTGAAGGTATAGACCAAAAATCTCGAATCTGTAACATAGAAAAAGTATAATGAAAAGAGCGAAGAAAATGTTAAAAACAATACCTATACCTAATAGATTAATATTTTTCAATCATGTCCGAAATTCAGTTATCTCGATTAAGAATTTGCCCACTCCCATTGTTGAAATATATATATATATATATATATATATATATATATATATATATATATATATATATATATATATATATATAAAACAAAAAAAAGAGTGAGTGAGTTTGTGTGTGTATAAAATTATTTAGATATAGAAAGAATTATTTGTGTG
>CANXYC011808795.1:0-16935 GCA_948193065.1 Aleurites moluccanus
ACTATCAAATATCATGGTAGAACTACATAATGAATCAGTAGCCATGCTACCTATCATAACAGAGCGCATCAGTAGTCCTTGCTACCTTATCGCAAACGCATGCTTGGCCAGGCATACGCCTAGAGCTCGTGGTCCCCTCTAAATGGAACACTGATAAAAACCCTATTAGCTGGGTTCCCAAAGTGCATGATGGACCAATGAATTTACTCTTATTGGGAAGAGCATTCTATCCATAGGGTCATATGGTTTCATCTCACAAGAACATATTGGTCGCAAGACCATCAATATATATTATAATTTCAATCAATTTAATATGTAAGAAGCAAGTAGGAATCATGTGAACTTGATCCAAAAAAATTGACCAAGTCACTTACAATATATATATATACATATACATGGTAATTTCATGAACAAGTGGGAAATCTCAGTTTTAGGATATCGTAGGATTTTTAATTAACAGTTCGGTAATAGGATATCGAGCATGTAAGAATTATATGGGTTAATATTTAGAATACTTGGTCATGTTGTCTCAATGAAGCAAAGACAAATGCAATGTTCATACTTACCTTAACACAAATCACTCTCAAATTTCCTTTAACAGATTGCCCACAAAATCTCCTCAATTTCTTTGATTTTCTCTTCCTTATTTCTCCAAAAACTGATCCACTGAAATATCTTACTTAAATCTGACAATTTCTGCCTTAAAATATGTTAATCTAGAGTTCTAATGCATTAATTTGAGTATTAATGCCTTAGATAAGAAATGGAATTGATCTGAGAAAAGACCAAAGAAGGACAGAGAAAGAAGAAATAAAATCTTACAGAAAACGCTACTGGACACTGGGTTAAATAGGTCACTGCCCAAAATCCCGTTTGCCATTCTCACTTCGCACTTCCCAGCTCGCAAAACTGATCCGAAAATGCCATTTCACAAAAGTCACTTTGCTAATCCGTCTCGCATATGTCACCTCACTTATGCTGCCTCGCCAAACTCTCCTCGCGAACATTTCCTCGCATGTGCCGCCTCGGCAATGCCTCTTTGCCTCTCCGCCTTTTCGCCAACTCGCTTCACCTATCTCCCTCTTCGCATATTGGCTCTTCACATAATGCCACCTCGCCTTTCTTCTTTGCCAAATCCTCTTCGCCTAACTCCACTTCACATATGCCACCTCGCATATGCTTCTTTGCCAAATCCCTCTTCATATATGCTACCTCGCATATGTCTCATCGCCAATTCCACTCTCCACTGAAATATATTTATCCAAAATTCCTGAAATTTTACAGCCAACAACACAACACATAAAGAAACATTTTTCATGTTTGTACCTTTGGCTTAATCTGCATCATTCATTCCCAGAAAATTCAAATACACATAGACTTCCTGCAGACACATTAAACCAGACTAGACTTGCTCAAAGGGACATAACTCATCACACACATAGAATTCTGCCAAGCCATTTTATATAATTGAAGATGAAACATAAATCCACAATTCTTATGTTTTAGACTTTACCAAACTATTTCTTTAAAATCAAGCATTCAGCCTCATAAAAGCCTGCAACCAGAATTTACTGCATCTACTCAAAACGTTCACATCCTTAATTAATTTAAATTCATCAGTTACATAATAAATAAATAAAAATATAACAAAATGACAGATATTACACATCATTATGGGTTACATCAAAATTGAAAGAGAGACCAATGATGTCTTTTACAAACTATAGATAATGTTGATTGCATGGTTTCTTTATGTGATGATGCATAGTTGTGGCATAGAAGACTTGACCATATTGGTATGGATCACATTAATAATCTTAAAAATAATGAGTTTGTAATTGGTTTGCTCAAGGTCAAGTTTCAAAATGATAAACTATGTGATGCATGCCAAATGGCAAGCAAGTCAATAGTTCTTTCAAAAACAAAAATATTATTTCAACTATTAGACCTCTAGAACTTTTGCATATGGACTTGTTTGGCCCTTGTATAACATCAAGTCTTAATGGAAAATAATATGCATTTGTTATTTTTTTTATGATTACTCTAGATTTACTTGGGTATTATTTTTTGCTCATAAAGACGAAAGTTTTACAGAATTCAAATATTTTGCAGAAAGAGTTCAAAATGAAAAAGGTTTTTATATCACATCTATAAGAAGTGATCATAGTAAAGAATTTGTAAATAATAATTTTAAAACCTTTTATGATGAAATGATAATTTTTCATCACTTTTCTACACCAAGAACTCCCCAATAAAATGAAGTTATAGAAAGGAAAAATAGAAACACTAATTGACATGGCTATAACTATGCTCAATGAGTACTCTCTTCCTAAGTAATTTTGGGCAAAAGCCATAAATTATGCTTGCTACATTTCAAATAGACTTTTTATAAGAGCAATTCTAAGCAAAACTCCTTATGAGTAATGAAATGGAAGAAAACCAAGAATTTCATATCTAAAAGTGTTTGGTTGCAAATGTTTTATATTCAACACCAAGGATAACCTTGGGAAATTTGATTCCAAGATGGATGTAGGTATTTTTTTGGGCTATCCAACCTTTAGCAAAGCTTATAGAGTCTTTAACAAGAGAACTCTAGTGGTTGAGGAGTCCATGCATGTTACATTTGATAAGCCTAGTCCTTTTGATGTGTATAAATTTAATCATGATGACAATATTGACATATTTAATTATATGCATGATACATCTCTTAATTTAGATCTTTTTATTGAATCACTTAAAAAGGACCATGATAACTTGGGAGATCCTTCCAAGGCCATAGAATTGAAAATTCAAGATTGGAAATTGAACTTCCAAAAGATTGGAAACTCAACTCCTCCTATTGATATTGAACTTCCAAAAGATTGAAAATTCAAGAAGGACAATCCTAATGACCTTATCGTTAGCAAACGCTCTAAAAGTGTGGCCATTAGATCATTTTTCAAAGAAATTGTCAATAACCTAGCTTTTCTATCTAAGATTGAATCTAAGAATATCATTGAAGCCTTAGATGATGAGAGTTAGGTTCAAGTCATGCAAAAGGAATTGAACCAATTTGAAAGGAACAGGTCACATTCCTACTTCAGGATATGACGATCCTAGAGAAAGGGTTAGCTTAAGGCTACCGATCCCGTAGAAACCTTCTGAATTCATAATTTAACAACTAAAAAAGTTTATTTATGCAAATTTTTAAGAAAATTTTGCCAGAGTTTCCTTTGTAAAAATAACATCCCAAGTTATTGACTTACTTAATACTTACAATTTACACAACTTGCAAGAAAATCAGCACTTCTAAAATTCTACCTTATATCCTCAACTCCATTTTCATATCACATTTTTGTACTTCAATTAATAAACCATTATCAGTAAATTATGAATTAATAAATTAAAGTGCAAATATTTATTATTAATATTCCCCGGGTTATAACATAATACTTATACATGTTTTATAATACTATCATAATCATGGAGCACTATAGATTAACTAAAAATACTATATCTTCAAAGTAGAGGCAGTTACATAGATATTGCCAGTTCTAAGCTTGGAAGGAGGAAATGGGTTGGAACCACCATTATCTAATATAGACCTGAAACATTGAACCATGAGAGGTGAGAATTTAATCTCAATGAGTAATACACATATTATCTTACTCGTGAGATTAGGTGAGGAATCTCTCACAAGAAAGATAATGGTAGCATAATTTAATAATAATGGGATCATTAATCAAATAAAAGATTCATAAAATTGAGGCCATTTAATATGTAGGTTTGGTTTCACATTGCCATTAAGATATATAACATATCATATCATCATAAAATGACAGAATCATTATTGATCATTTCAACAGAGGCTACAATCCGGTAGTATGCTATTTACTCATACGGTTGATCAGACCGCATGGCTAGGACCTTAACCCCCTCCTAGCTAGGATTATTAAACCATTGTGCAAAATGTCATTAAAACTTCTATCATTTCATTAATGCTATACATATAGTTCTTAATCATTAGGTATCAAAGAATTTCTTAAGCACTTTCAAGGTGTCGATTAATAAGACATTTGACCAATCATGCAAATCCAATTAAAAGGGGTTCATTTGGATTCATAGAAAGCATAGAAATAATCATGGATCATTCAATTAGGGCTTTCGATCAATAATGGAATTTCATGGAAATTTCAATAATTAGATTTTTAAGGGAATGCCAAGTAAAGTAGTATGTATATTACTCACCTCTAAAAGCAAAAAAATCGATCTTCCTTCTCTACTCAACAAAGACAAAAGAGGTGATCATGAATCTCTTTATCATCCCCTTTAGATACTACACATACAATTAAATATAACATAGGGTCAATTTGATAAGAACTTACATTAATTAAAACTATAATTAATCAATTTCCCTGAAATTCTCAATTCGTAGGGTTAATTTCAACTTTATCCTACTGGCAGCCTTAGTTCTCTTAGTCATATATTCCCATATACTTATCCAATTTCTTTAATTATTTTTCCTAATTAAATTAGACATCTCAGACTCTAATATATTCAAAATTCAGATTTTTATATACTCTATGTAATTTATGGTGAAATTTCAAATTCAGTCCTGCATCCTATAATCTACATTGTAATTCCTATGCGAGAAACCTCTACTATTTCACTTGTAACTCATTATTTAGATATTAAAATTCAGTTATGTTTTCACAAAATTTTATATAAGACACAGAGAAATATTTTTTATGCTTTGAGTTTTCCCTAACTCAGACTTTAGTATCCTCAAAATTGTAAAATTCAGTAGGGTCTCTTAGAACAAACCGTAATCCGAGTCAACCATACTCAGTGGTTTATATCTCTCAACACAGTAAGAATTTGGCAAAACTTCTTGAAATATAATTAATATAAACATGTAAAATTATAACTTTTATGTTTTAAAAATCTTCAAATTCCAAACTTAAGGGTATGGAAACTCAGCCCTAATATTCTATAAAGTCACAGGAAATTCCGAATTTCTAAAAATTTACTTCTAATCCTACTTTCTTTCACTAATTAAACCTCCAAATTAACATTAAAACTCATTAAATCACATTATAGAACTAGTTAAAGATTTTACCTCTTGAAACCCTTTGAAGAATTTCCTCAACTATCTACCAATTTTGATGAAGAAGAGAGCATTGAAGGTGATGATGTGAAGATTGGATGAAGTTGGAGAGTAATTTAAGTTGTGTATGGTGAAACAAAATTTTGGAGAATTTTATAGTGAGATTTTCAGCCAAGGGAAGAGGAAGAAGAAGACGGTGATAATTGTATCTAATTATTTATTTATAAAAATTAATAACCAATTAGAATTTAAGAAAAAAATTTTGAACAAAAAAAATGCAAAGAAAATTAATCTACCCTTAATTGTGTCTATATTAATTTGGATAAAATAAAATAAATTAATTTGGTAGAGATCCCTACACTTATCCATCCACCTAGCACATTTTATTATTATGTATTTTTATTTATTTTTAAGTATTTTAATTATTGGTCAAATTTTGATCATTTTCTCAAAATTTACAAAATTGCCATTTTATTCTTTTTATTCTTCTATCTCTTTTACTTCTCTATTTAAGCATTTAAATTTTATTAATTTCACTCAATTCTATTTTTAACTCATCCATTATTCATCAAATAGGTATGTGGAAAAAAAAAATTGACAAAAGATTACTTTAGAATTTATTAAAAAACGAATACTGAAAAATGTTCAAACCTAGGTTTTCTAAGTTTTCCTTTTAAGTCTTTTAATTGATTTAATTAATTAACATTCTTTCTAATTCCATTTAATCTCCCAATTATTTTTTTCCCAGGCTGCCATACTACCTAATTAAGTTATCCATAATCAATTCTAAATAATACATTTCCTAGAATTTATGAAAAAGTGTCTACCAATATTTGTTTCTTGTAACTACGATTAAATTATTTTAAATTTCGGTTAGGGTTATTGCAGAACAAGGTTTAGACCTCGATTCCTAGTTTAAAAGACTACCTTATCATAGGTACCAAATGGGTTTATATAAAAAAATTAGATGAGGTTGGTGTGATCACTAGGAACAAGACTAGATCGGTGACAAAGGGGTATAATCAAGAGGAAGGAATAGATTATGATGAGACCTTTCCACATGTGGCTAGACTTAAGGCTATTAGGATGCTTATTGTATTTGCATGCTATATGAACTTCAAGTTGTACTAAATGGATGTTAAAGTGCATTTTTAAATGGTTTTATTGAGGAGGAAGTTTATGTTGAACAACCTCTCGGTTTTGAATATTTTGTTTTTCCAAATCATGTTTACAAATTACAAAAAGTACTTTATGGTCTCAAGCAAACTCCTAGAGCTTGGTATGATAGACTTAGCATATTTTTTATAAACAATAATTTTCAAAAGGAAAAGTTGATACAACTCTTTTTATTAAAAAGAACAAGCATAATATGTTTATTGTGCTAATATATGTTGATGATATAATATTTGGTACTACTAATGAGATTTTATACAAAAAATTCTCTTCATGCATGCAAAGTGAATTTGAAATAAGCATGATGGGAGAATTGAAGTACTTTCTTATATTACAAATCAAATAATATGAGAAAGGGATCTTCATCAACCAATCAAAGTATATTAAATAACTTCTCAAAAAGTTTGGAATAGATAGAGCAAAAGCAAGCAGAACTCCTATTAGTTCTACTATCAAGGTTGACAAAGATGAACTTGGCAAGCTTATTGAGGATAAGAAATATAAAGGTATGATTGGTAGTTTGCTTTATTTAACCGCAAGTAGACCAAATATTATGTTGGTCGTATGTTTATGTGCACATTTTCAATCTTTTCCTAAGGTTATTTACATATGGTCTAAAGAATTTTGAAATATTTGGTTGGCACACAACATTTAGGACTTTTGTATCCTAAAAACATGTATTTTAGTTTTATCAGTTAATTCGATGCAGATTTTGCTAGTAGTTGCATGGATAGGAAGAGTACTTCTAGTACTTGTCAATTCCTAGGAAATTGCCTTGTTTCTTGGTTTAGCAAGAAGTAAAATTCAATAGCTTGGTCCACCGCAGAAGCTGAATAAATGGTTGTCACTTGTTGTTGTGTACAACTATTATGGATGAAACAACAAATTAATGACTTAGGTGTGCATCGAAACAAGATTCCTATTTAGTGTGATAACTCTAGTACCATTAATTTGTCTAAGAATATTGTCCAACATTCTAGAAGCAAGCATATAGATATTAGATATTATTTTCTTAGAGATAATGTATTGAATCATAATATTGCTCTTGAATTTATTGCTTCAAATGATCAACTTGCGGACATCTTTACTAAGCCCTTAAATAAGGAGCGTTTAAATCATATTAAACGTGAATTGGGGATGTTAAATGGAAGTGAGATTGAAAAATTGAATTGAATTGTGTTTGTTTGATCTTTTGTATGCTTTAATTTTTTTTATTTTTTTTTTGTAGTTTTTAGTTTGTAGCGCCCACTACAACCTTAAGTAGCACCCGTGACTCTGGGTTTAAGTGCCATATGTTGCACTTTCCAGAATAATGACCATGACTCAAATTTAGCCCCCGTGACTCTAGAAACTTTATACGATTTTTATTCCTCCCAGATTCGAGGTCTCTACAAAAGTGGTAACGGTCGTCACTCATAAGTAGTAGCCATGACTTATTCATAATAGTCGCAACTCATTCGATTTAAACTGAAAAGTCGTGCTTTTCAAACACTTTTCATTTGACCTAACATCTTTTTCTCTCAAATTCTCTCAACTCTCTAAACCCATAGCTCCTGAACGTTTCAAAATTAGGTCCTCTATGGAAACTTTAAAGCTTTTCTTTTGACCTAACATAATTTGACCTCTCTAAACCCTTTTTTCCTTCAAAAATTTTCAAATCCATAGCTCCTGAACGTTTCAAAACCTATGCTAGTAAAATTAGGTCCTCTTCCAAATGCCTAAGAGTAAGTAAATCGACCTCCTCTGAGTCCTCTACCTCTCTATCTTTAAGTATTGAATCTCAATCAACTTTAAGGCCTGCCCAACCTCAAAAAAGGAAAGAAAAGGCATAACCTTCATAACCTAGGGTTCAATAGCAGTGGCACTGCTCAGACCATGATGTGTTGCTTCAATCTCTTACTCCAAAGGAGAATAAAAGGTTCAACATTCTCACCACCAATCGCACAATTATTCCCTCAAGTTACATAGACGGGGTAGCTTTAAGGGATTTGGGTTTAGCTGAACTTGTTAGGGCTAAACTTGCTATTGTGAATTGGGTCATAATGGTAAGCATAACACTATATTGTTACCCCCTTCTTGTTCTTAAGTTTTTCTCCACTCTCCATGTAAACACCATTAGGAGTACATCCTATGGCATTATGACTTTTAAGCTCTTAAGACAACCCTACACCTTAGGGCATGTTCAGTTATGTCAAATTTTTGGGTTTTCTAAACAAGGCATAGACAATTACCCTGATGATTTTGATGTCAATGCCTTCTATAGGCAAATCACTGACCTTAATGTTGAGTTTAACCCTAGGACTTCAAAATTGACTAGCATTAGGAGCCCTATTCTAAAAATCATACACAAGATTATGACCTATATAATCAATGCTTGAGGCATTAATTATAGTGCTATGTTGAAATCCGAGCTATTTTTCTTGTGGTGCATAGAAAATAATCATAAGATTTCTTCTAGTCATTGGCTTGCGGATCATTTCAATTAGCTGTCCAAAAGAAAGTGTGGGGATATTGTGGTTGGGCACCTAATAACTAAGATTGCCTGTGAAATAAAATGTGCCAAATTTTTGTTTTAGACCTGAATCGACCCCCTTCAAACCCTTAGTTCACTAACACTTAGACCAAAAATTTCTACATATGCATACCCTCTTCAAAATATCAATAGTTGTTAAAAATTAGGAAGGCAATTATGTGTTGAGGGGAGACCAAGTGGTTAGGGAAGAGAACATGACATAGGAACAGCACAATACACCTCCAACAGCTCCTACAACTCCAACAACTTCATTCAGTGTTCAATCAAATCTTATTGCTCTTATCATTGGTAGGTTGGACAAGCTTGAATGCAAGGTCCTATCATTATTAAATAGCTTGATGATCGAGTCACTGCACTTACTACTTCTCAAGTTTCTATTAAAGGTGCTGTGAACTGGCTCTGTAACTAACAAAGAGAAATGATAGCGGCATTCAATAAGACGGAAGTGACTTTTTCAACACCTTTCAAGTCTATCGATGCAGCTTTGAGTCATCAATGGATGAAGCTATTGCGAATACTGCTGCTGAGCTAGCCAAAGATGATGTGCCTTCACCTCCTTCAGTTCAAGACCCTCCAGCATCTTAGAATTAGGGTTCTTGATTTTATTTTGTCTATTTCAGTTGTATTTAACTCATTTTGTGGATATTGTGCCTTTTTGGCTAAATTTTTTTATATTTTGGTACTTTTGACTATATTTGAGGCATTTTGATGTTTTTAGCCTCTTAATTACTATTTGGTACTTTTTTTATTATACATAATTTGGAATATTATTGCAAATTTGTGTTGTTGTTGATGAAATCCAACTTGTTGATATACATTTTGCTGGTTTTTAATGAACTTGGTCATATGTTGATTTTTTTATACCTTTTTGAGTTGTAGCTTATTGATGGAATGATTCATTTTGATGAAATTATTGAAATTTAGATGAATTGCTACAAATTTATTGCAGCATTTGTGTTTATAATGAAGCATTTTGATGGTTTTGACTTTACTAATGTTATTGCAGCAACTATATACTTTATGCAACAAGTTTTTGACTCATTTTGCAGCACATTCATGACCTCTTTTTACTGTCATATGTATTTTACTTATAAACCCTCATATTTCCTCCCTTCAAACCTCTTTTTTTTTTATTGGTTTCAAACAAAGGTGGAGAAATAAGTGCAAAGTACCATTTTATTTTTTTATTTTTTTTTTTTTTTTAGTTTATGCACTTGCTGAAGGGGAGTTTTGGCAAAAATATCATAAAACTCTAAATTGTTCACACAATGTTTATCTTGCACTTAATGGTTGTTTTTCACCATAAAAGGCAGAGATTATTAGACCTTTAGTGTCTTAAAATGCTAATTTTTATGGTTACAAATAACTAATTAAAGTATTATTTAATTATGTGCAAAAAACCTAATTTAGATTTGCAAATATCAGCAAAGTCATAGCCGTTACTAGGAAGTAGCACTCGCGACTAAGAGATACAGTGGCATTATATTGAGTAAAAGGTAAAAGTAGTGCCCGCTACTTAAGTGTCACAGCCGCGACTAAGTTAAGTCTCACCTGCTAATAAAGTGTAGCAGCCACTACAAAGGGTTATAGAGACCCAATTACATTTCATGCTAAAAGTCACCATCGCTACAAGTTAAGTCAAGCTTACTACTTATAAGTTGCGGCCGTTACTTATTAAGTCGTAGTTTCTACATATGATGCTTAAAGCTATCACAGCTGCTGCCAACTTGTCACAACCTTGATTAGGAGGCCAATTAGGTCCAGAAGTTAAAAGGTCTAAGGAAGCAAGGAGTAGTGCCTGCTACTGGGATGTAGTAGCTGCTATTAAGAAAGTTCAAGAGAGACAAAAGGCTTTTGGAGGAACAAGGAAAAAAGTCATTGCTGCTACACAGTAAGATTCATAGCCTCTATAAGGGAATTGTGGATGTGAAGTTCTTCAGCCCAAGGCAAGTAGCATCCGCTATTTTTGTGTAGATGCTGCTACACTTCAAATTTTGATAGAAAAACTAGCCATTGGAAAGTTGAAGATAGCATTTAATACGCTTTAAATAAAGCCAAACAAATCTACTTTGAAGAAGACTATAAATGTGGGTTGGTATGAAGGTTTAATAGCAAATAACAACCTCTATTCTTGCATTAATTCATACTCTTACAGATTTAAATCTTGTGAGCAAAAATTTAAGTTCTTGTATTGTAAAGAGTATTAATTGTCAATCTTTAAGGTTGTTGAAGAATAATTAATTTATGAGAGTTAGGATAAAAATTAAGACTTTAATTATTTCTCATCTTTTGTAACTCTATTGGGTTGTATGTGAGCCTTGTGTTAGAAAAACACATTATAAAGATTTAGTGTGAACCAAAAATACTAAGGTTTTATCTTGAACTTGTACAAAAAGATTAAAAGAAGTAAAATACTCAAGTATGATCTTGAAGAATGAACGCAGATAAGTTTTGGTAGAACCACTATAAATTCTTGTGTTCTTCCTCTCTTTCCTTTCCTTGCAATTATTTTTAATTATTAGTTATTTTTTAAAATAACCAATTCACTCCCCCTCTTGGTTGTCAAAAGACTTTCAATGATGATTTATTAACAAACAATAAACTTCATGTTATCATCATCTAACACCACAATTAAACTTAAATGAGTGTACACATGTTTGCTCTAACATTTTATATCAAATAGCATAAGCCTCACTTATTTCATATTCAATGAAGGTAGATAAATATAGGTGATGATCTTTCAAATTAGTGTTGCACAGATGAAGATCATAATGATGATGAACAAATTAAATTAATTGTATTAGAGAATTTGCTAATTATATTTAGAAAATACCCAAAATAACATTATGTATAATAGTTTATGCAAAAGTGATATTAGTTTTTGAAAATTTTTAATTTTGACACTCTCTCCTTTTTTAGGATAACTTATCCTTATATCAAGTGGAATGACTTTTCACCTACCCACACATCATCCTTTTGCCTACCCTAGGCACTTTTCTCTTTTGCTTCATTAGCAACTAAGAGGGGGGTGAATTGGTTGTTTTAATAAAATTAATGACAACTTAAAAATTAATGAGTGAAAGAGAGAAAGAAAAAATTCACACAAAGAATTTATTGTAGTTCGGCCAAAAATACCTGCGTCCACTCCTCAATATCACACTTAAGTATTTCCCTAACTTTGATCCTTTTTCATATTAAAGATCAAACCTTGAAGTATTTTGGCTTACACTAAACCTTACAAGTATTTTTTTACAACAAGGCTCACACACAACCTAAAAGAGATACAAGAGATGAGAAAGAAATTGCCCAATTACTTTAATCCAACTCTTAGGAATTAATTACACTTCAACAACATTGAAGTTTTAGCAATTAATTCTTTTTACAATAGAAAACTCAAGAACACTTAAGAACTTTAAGATATGAATTAATGCATAATAAATTGGTTGTTGTTACTGTAATAAATTCATATCAACTCATATATATAGTTCTCAGTCTAAAAGAGTCATTTGGGTGCATTAAATGTACATTTAATGCAAATCATAATTGTACCAACGGCTATATTTTTTGCCAGAATTTGAATTGTAGCGGCAGCTACACAACCTGTAGCGGGCGCTACATAATAAGTAGCGGGGGCTACTTATATATAGCGGCACTACTGATGCTCCAAAGACTTTAAGATGCTTCTGTGTCCTCTGAGCTTTCTTAGTAGCAGTAGCTATATCCTGTAGCGGACGCTACTGTTTTGGCTCACTCTAAATATGAAATTTGTGGCTGTGGTTGTGACTTGTTTATAGTGGCTGCTACTTCAAACTTCAGCATATGTAGCAATGGGCACCTATATAGGTCGCGGGCACTACTTAAGTTAGCGGTGGGAACTTATTTCAGTCGTGGTCGCTACTGAAGATAGATAGCTACTGTGACTTCTAGATCTCTTTATGGCGGCTGCTACTTATAAGTCACGGGCCCTACTAAATTAAGTTGCAAGCACTACTTATCTGGTAGCATGGGGGCTACAAATCTGGTGTCTCTTAACTTTTCTTCCTTTAAAGTTAAGTAGCGGGGGCTACTTATCAGTATAGCGGCCGCTACAAATCAGCAACCTGCAAACTGAAAAACTATCCTTACATATAATCAAGCAAACATCATTAGTGGTTTAATTAGTTATTTGCACACATCAAAATGAGTATGTTAGGATATCAAAGATCTAACAATTTCCCCCTTTTGATAGTGACAAACAACTTTTAAGTGCAAGAGATAAAAAAAAAATATGAACTAATGAAATTTTTTAGAAAATGAAACAAAACTCCCCCTCAAAGTGTGTCACATAAGTTTTAAATCATATTTTTAATACGTTTGCACTATTACTCCCTCTTTGTTTGGAAGCATTCAAAAAAAGAATGGTTAATGGGGGTTGTACTATCAAAAAAATGTAGCAAGGGAGTAGAGAAAACAACAAAGCATTCAGGACAAAATCATCAAAATGATTGTATTAGTTGCAAATATCATAACAGATTAGGCCATGTTGTCAACATTTCAACTCAACATCTCAATTCAATAGTTCATAAATCAACACAACATTTCAATTCAATATTTCACTCAATATTTCAACTCAATATTACAATAAAATTAACACTTTAACTTAATATTGCATGAACATAATCTATACTTCAAAAGAAAATATATTGAAATAACATAGTACAAAAAATAACTTAAAGAATTACAAAGAAAAAAAACAAAGACCCTAAAACTAAGAGGCAGGATCAGCTAGAGGGCCTCCTGCTTCAGCTCCAATGGCAGCCACATCAACAAAAGCATCAACTGAAGGTGAAATTTTGGCTGCTGAAAGATCTTCAGCTGGACTGGAGTCTACATCGCCGGATTCTAAAGCTATGAAATGAGCAACTTCAGTATCGTCAAGCTTGGCATACAGCTCGCAATGCTATGGATGAAATCGATGAATTACACCCTTGACGAAAGTCTAAGTAGTGGAAATATCACTGATTCGATCATCTAGTCGTTGTATAGGAGCAAAG
Organism: Aleurites moluccanus; assembly: GCA_948193065.1. NCBI lineage: Eukaryota > Viridiplantae > Streptophyta > Magnoliopsida > Malpighiales > Euphorbiaceae > Aleurites > Aleurites moluccanus. Next base: position 13,826 of record CANXYC011808795.1, read on the forward strand.
ATTGTCTACTCAAGAGAGTCAAGATGACTTGTGATAAGTGAGGCCAGTTGAGATACGTCCATAGGAGGACCAATAGAAGCTGAGGCTGAAGGTGGATCTAAAGGTGCAGGACCAGAAGAAGAAATAGAAGGAGGAGGAACCGGAGCAGACTTACGATCCCTATGACCAATCGCAATATTATCTTTAAGGACATACTCCCCATCCCAGTTTCTAACTAATATAGACATTTTTGCTAGAGCTTGCATTCCTAAAAATTTGTATTCATCATGAAGATAATGCAAGGGTTGGTAAGAGGTGGATGTAGAATTAAAGCGAAATTTTGGGTTTGGGTTTAGTCGAGTTATTTCTACTACAATTTTTGTGATTAAATGGCCTTGTCAACCTTGATGGCGGAGCTAATTGAGGTTGTACTTGACTTTGCTCCATCTATACCAAATCTATTGAGAAGTTACTTTGTGTACTTTGATCGGTTAATGAAGATGCCTTCCTCACATTGTTTGATTTGTAATCCAAGGAAGTACTTTAATTCTTCCATCATGCTCATCTCAAATTCACTTTGTATACATGAAGAGAATTCCTTGCATAAAACTTCATTAATTGCAGCAAATATTATATTATCAACATAAATTTGCACAATCAACATGTTATGTTTATCCTTTTTGATAAAAAGTGTTATATCAACTTTACCTTTTGAAAAATCATTGTTAATAAAAAAAAAAAAAAAAGTGCTAAGTCTATCATAACAAGCTATAGGAGCTTGTTTAAGACTATAAAGAGCTTTTTGAAGTTTAAAAACATGATTTGGAAAATTAAATTGTTCAAAACTCAGAGGTTGTTCAACATAAACTTCCTCCTCAATGAAACTATTTAAGAAAGTACTTTTAACATCCATTTGATACAACTTGAAGTTCATATGACATGCAAATGCAAGTAGCATTCTAATTGCCTCAAGTCTAGCTACCGGTGCAAAAGTCTCATCATAGTTTATTCCTTCCTCTTAATTATACCCCTTTGCCACCAATCTACCCTTTTTCCTAGTGATCACTCCAACCTCATCTAATTTGTTTCTAAACACCCATTTGGTACCTATGATGGGATGGTTTTATGGTATTGGAACCAAGGTCTAAACCTTATTCATCTCAAATTAGTTCAATTCTTCTTGCATAGCCTCAATCCAACTTTCATCATATAGAGCTTCATTGATGTTCTTAGGTTCAATAGTAGATATGAAGGCTAGGTTATTCACTATTTCCTTGAAAGAGGATCTTATGGTCACACCTTTTGAGGTTTCACCAATTATTAGGTCTTTTGGGTGGTCCTTTTTGAATTTCAAATCCTTTGGAAGTTTAACATCAATAGGTGGAGTTTTTATTACCTTGGAAAATTTTCCTAGGTCATCAAGATTCTTTGAGGGAAAATCAACAAGAGGCTTTAGGTCAAAAGATGAATCATGCTCATGATAAAAAATGTCATCATCATTAATGTGGCCAAATTTATGCAAATCAAAAGGAATTGTTTCATCAATTGTAACATGTACAGACTCTTCAACAACTAAAGTTCTTTTATTGAAAACTCTATAAGCTTTACTAGAAGTTGAATAGCCCAAGAAAACACCTATATCCATTTTAGAGTCAAATTTTCTAAGATTATCCTTGGTATTTAATATGAAGCATTTGCATCCAAATACTCTTAGATACGAAATTCTTGGTTTTCTTCCATTCCATAGCTTATAAGGAGTTTTATTTAAAATTGCCCTTATGAGAAGTCTATTTGAAATGTAACATGCACTATTGACGACTTCAACCAAAAAGTACTTAGGAAGAGAGTACTCATTGAGCATAGTTCTAGCCATATCAATAAGAGTTCTATTTTTCCTTTCTACAACTCCATTTTATTGGGGAGTTTTAGGAGTAGAAAAGTAATGAAAAATTCCCATTTCATCACAAAAAGATTTAAACTTATGATTAACAAATTCTCTTCTATGATCACTTCTTAAAAATGTGATATAAAAACCTTTTTCATTTTGGATTCTTTTAACAAAAGATTTAAACTCCTTAAAGCTTTTATCCTTATGAGCAAGGAATAATACCCAAGTAAATCTAGAGTAATCATCAATAATGAAAAATGCATATTATTTACCTCCAAGACTAGTTTTCCTATAAGAGCCAAACAAATCCATATGCAAAAGCTCTAAAGGTCTTGAAGAAGAGACAATATTTTTAGTTTTAAAAGAGTTTTTAACTTGCTTGCTCATTTAACATGCATCACACATCTTATCTTTAAGAAACTTGACTTTGGGAAGATCAATTACAAGTTCTTTAGACTTCAAATTGTCAATGTGATCCATGCCAATATGACCAAGCCTCCTATGCTATAACCATGCATCATCACATAGAGAGACCATACAGTTAAAATTGTCATTATGCAAATTATTTAAATCAATCATATAGACATTGCCAATTCTATGACCGACAAACAAAATTTTTTTATCCTTCAAATGCTTCACATAGCATTTCTTAGAAGTAAAAGAAATTTTGTTACCTATGTCACATAATTAACTAACACTAATTAAATTATGCTTCAATCCATCAACCAATAATACATGTTCAAAAGAGGGTTTTTTCGATCTTACCCATTTGCCCAATTTCGATAATTTTACCATTGCCATTGTCACCAAAAGTTACCTTTCCTCTTTTCATCTCTTGCAAGTTTGTAAGAAGACTTGCATTACCGGTCATATGTCTTGAAAATCCACTATCCAAGTACCACAATTCTTCTTTCCTTGTGGATTTCAAGCAATCCTACAAGAGATAACATTCATACATTTTTAGGTACCCAAATGCTTTTGGGTCCTTAGGGGTTAGCATCAATGTATCCTAGATGCACATTTCTAATATAGCATTTGAAATTTGAATGACCATATTTTCCATAATAATGACATCTCAAGAGATTTTTATATTATTGTTGAGATTTTGTTCTATTGTGTGTTTTGAAATAATATTGAGGCTAATAATCACATTTTGATTTTGATCTAGAATATACATTTTTAGGTCTTTTAATGTGAGAGTTATGCATGCCATGACTATGTATATTAGTTTTAGGTCTAGCAT